>OMKY01015526.1:1322-11552 GCA_900302395.1 Bregmaceros cantori
TATGCAAAACATAGAGATGTTTGTACAAGAAGGGCTTAGCAGAGTTGCTATATTTCACCCGGATCTTTGTGTTTACTCCTTCCAGGAGTTTGTTAGCAGACTCTAACATCATATCTAAAACCTGGAACGGCGCATCTGGAGAAGCATGATCCTTGTTGGTGCACAGTCTTTCTACCATCAGATAGTGAACTATGCTGATGTTTTGTACGGGGGACATTCAATCAAAAGTTCCCGAGTTCAAAAGACATTCCGTGCATCGGCCGTGTAATAACAAAAGATGGGGAGTGTGCAAACCGCACCAATTAGTGCGCCTGGGTGGAGGAGGACATGTGCTGCACAGCCCAGCTGGGCTGAGGCACGCCTGGAATGTCATCCACGTGGTGGAGTCTGTGGCATCTCTTCAGATCCACTCCACACGGAGCCGCCCTTCTCTTGTCAAACCAATCCAACGCTGGATCTGGCTACTTTCCGCATCCAGCCTGGCAAGCCAGAACAAATGAATCGTCCACGTATCGCACACGACTAGAACAATCATTTGGTCTGGAGTAAGCAGGCTGGGTCAAATGATGTTATCAGTGACAAGATGGACCACGTCTCGATCCAAGAACGCCTGTCTTATTAGGGCGCTGACTGGACCACCCGAATTTGGGCAACAATCTGATCTGTCTGTCTGGTTGGTCCAGACCCAAAAATGTTTATTATTATTAAAATTTGTGTACATAAAAAACTGACGTGGACACCTGATTTTAAGAGGTTAAAAGTGAGAGATGAGTAGTGTAGTGGAGGGAGTGACACAGAGAGAACACCCGTCGAGGGAGAGAGAGGTAGAGATAGAGAGAGGGAGAGAGAGAGAGAGAGAGACGTTTCCGCACAGAGAGGGGAAGTGCTATCATTGTGACAAGGCTGTGAGGAAGTGAGTCAGTGAGGGTCAAGGGCCAAGTGGTTGTTATTCCTGTGTTTAAACTACACCATAAAGATGACCATTGGTCGTTCACAGCGCGTACCCCTTCCCTTCTGCTGTCATAATGGACCAGCGTTATCTCCCATTAGTCTTTTAGCACCTGTTGCAGTGCACGGGTAGAACCGAAACCTGGCAGGACTTTGGAATGTAGGAACATGGAACTGGATTTGCCATCTTCATATTTCCCTGTACACTTAAGTATTTGTTTTAGAAGTATAGGTTGCATTATCAACACATTTTGAATATGTCTATTCACTGAGAGCACAAGCCCACCACAATATTAAAAAGGGATGGTGGAAACATAAATGAGTAGAATTGGATTTCTTAAAGAAATCTATGACGGTGCACTCAATGCTTATGTATCTGTAAACTAGACGACATATTCTAAAACACAGTTGTACTGGACTATAATATTTTTGTAATCTGATTACTGTAATCTGATTACAAGTAGTGCATTATTTGCCAACCCTGCATGTCTGTTGGGTAAAAGGTTCATCCAGGATGCAGCTTTCGCACCGGTCAGATGTGTTGGTGTGGATCTGTGGAAGCCTCCCTCCACAGAGACTGCTGGTGGGTGGAGTGTGAGGGAATCTAATAATAGCTGTGCCTGTGGACTGGACTTAAAAATAGCTTTCTGTCTTTTATCTCATGCTCTTTTTGGTCTCCACTTATGCCTTCCCGTTTTTTTTATTGTCCCGCTCGTTACCAGATATCGGAAGTTTACTTTTCAAAATGTAATCCGTTGGTGCGCCTCAGTCGTTCAGTCTGAGACACACTGAGACTGACTTCATGTTTTGCATATTGAGAATGCATTTGAACTTCCTTTAATTTCTTCAATTTACTTTTCAGATCTATATTTTTATACATTTCACCAGATTTGTTATGCTGCAGTTTGCAATGTTGTAAAGTAATATTTATTCAATAACAGCAACAGGTCTGGGGGAACCGGAATGGGAGGAGAATATTGCTAAAAACATTTCCAATGTGTTAACTTGCAGTACTTTCTTGGTTAATGGTTGTGCTTTTGAATATGCATACAAGGTATATTCCTACAAAATATTCATTATCACATGTATTAGTACAATACATTTTTAAACCATTCGTAAGCTGTGACGATAATATTTGAAATGTTTCGATTTTTAATATATTTGAATTTACATCCTTCACGATCTTAGGAAACGGCATAGAACTGTTACTGGCTTTTTAAAATAATTTTATTTGCATTGATTGTATGTGTATTGCAATTCATCTCTACAATCATTTAATGCATGCATCCATACCCAATCATGCAGATCTAATAAAAGACTCAATAGATTGCAAAGGTGGAAAAAATACCATTTTCATTTTGGGGCAAAAACGTGCAGCCCTAAACATGCAATCCCTTATTTCCAACAAAGGTAAATGTAATCTACATAGGGTGGATTGCCTAATGTGGGACACCTAAGTTCCAGTGGCTCTGGCTCCCTACACTAAAGAACGTCAGTGAAACTATGGAAAAAGCTAACTATGGTAATGTGTCTAACATTAAGTTAAACTGTTCAACGCTACATTGTACGGACCCACCTTATGCAACTGACTGTCCCACCTTAGAAAACTGCAAAAAAGGGCCCACATTAGGGCAATCCGCCCTAGTTGTAGCCTCTATTTTTGTCTTATCTGATCTTCTCTTCTGTAATCTGATTACATGTAGTCCGTTACCACCCCACCCCTCTCATCACTCCGTCACAGTGTTTGCTCCTCAAACAAATCTCTGTTCCATTTTTAGACTGTCTTTGTGTCGGAGCGGACGTCTGCCGTGCTCCCACCCACTATTTCTGGCCGGGCCGCCCCCACATTTAATAATTCGAACCTCGCAGCCTGTCTGGCGAGCCACGCTTCCTGCCAGGGGCCCGGGAGAGGGAGGAAGGGAGGGGACCGGGGCCATCCCTGCTCCAAAGCACCTCCCAGTGTGGATGGGTCCAGTCATCCCACACACACTGAGGAAACTCCATGAGACCTTCAACTAGGGCTGTCAGAAATCAGTTAATGTAGGGTGGATTGTGTTAGAAATATTATAGTTATGCATAAAGAATATATTTATACATCTCATATCATAGGCTGGCTCGCCGACCACAGTTTGGAGACATCACAATACTAAGTGGTCCTCCTTATCAGCTGTAAGCCTGCCCTAAAGTGGGCCACCTAAGCTCCAGAGGCTCTGGCTCCTCCCTAAACTATTGAATGTCGATGAATGTCTAACATTAAGTTCAACTGTTCAACACTACATTTCACTGTTCCACCTTAGGCAACTGACTGTCCCACATTAGGAAACTGCATTAGGGAAATCCACCCTATTATTCAATTACTGTAAGATAACGCATATATATATATATAGCATACAGTCTTTCAAGATTGTGTGATAACACTTGCGCAACACTGTGTATGCCAACACTCTATAAGAGGTAGAGGTAATTTGAATGACTTTTGTCATGCACAGAACCCCCTTTGAACGTGATTCACTTCAGGTCATAATTAAGTTACTTCTGAAGTGCAACCAGACCTAGCGCAGTATCAGCGCGAGGAATTCATCCAAGCCTCAGAGCTCCGTGCCAAACGGGATCCGTTCCCACAGCCCTCTAAGAGCAGAATCCAGAATGTTTGGTCTAAACGGGTGTTCACAGCACACCCCCACCAGAGAGCATTAGGAGCTGTGCGAATCCTTCTCCCAGCTTCCTGCTCCCCCCAAGCTTTGAACACAGGAAACACGCTGACTAGCTTTCCCGCCAAACCCTCGGCCCACGGGCGCGCCCAGATGGACTCCTAGCGCCCAGTCAGTTCCCATAAAGTATAGCTTCCCGTCCACAGCTGCTCACTAGCGCTAGTAAGAACGGAACCTTTTTTTTTTGCAAAACAATTCACAGTCACTCACCGAATAGCATTGAGTCATTTCAGCCAGCGCAGTCTAACTCTGATTCAGTACTTTCTTTGACTCAGAATTGCCATGTCTGCAAATTGAATGAATAAATCCCATGTGTGGTAATAAATGGACCAGAATAGTAGCCACTCCAGCAGTGTGTGTCTGCGTCCATGTGTTTCATTATTTAAAACCCATATCACGTTTATAGCCTTCAAGAGAGCAGGGTTGAGAACTTTGCAAGCCAAACGTTGCTTCCTTGGTGCAGGTCATGAGGAAACTAATTACCCTTTTAGTGGCGGTAATAAAATAGAGCTTAACTCTTTGTTTGCCTTGAAGTCCTAAAACTTGTGGTTATTTGCAAAGACGTCCAAGGGAATTTAATTCCAGAGAATGTTGTGTGTTCCTCAATGCTTAATTTGTCAAGCCACAGTTCCCAGAGCACGACAGCATACGCGTCGGATCGCTGTACAATATTTAAACATATGTGAAATACAACAGCGTCTTATCTTATCTTGACGCCCCCGGCATCCACAAATCTCCACACGAGAGAGAAAATTTACCGCGGCCGATACATAGTTTCCGATCTGTTCCGCCACCTGGATGACGGAAGATATGCCCAATCAGCGAGCGACTGCAGCTGACAAGTGTCAACACTTGTTGACAAATGTATCTCGGTTGATGAACCGGAGGTCTGAATAGATCCACGCCAAAGCTATTTCAGGAATCAACCCACGACCAATCCAAGATGCAGTTTGGATACACCCTTAGAGTTTGGTCGAATATACTTTTTTTCGTCGCTGCATTTTTTTCACGTTACCCGATCAGAGGGTCTTATCACTACCAGCGCACGAAAGGTCTTTTCTTCGGTGATCACAGTCACCCTGCGCTGGTCATCTGTTTATCTTGAAATTGTATTTGCCGCAAGTTCCTGGGAAAAACCTAATTGCGCCATCACTACGCCTCAAAAGATAACATGTTTTTTATCTTCTGTGTCTTGGCGTTCACAGACGTCCAAGGTGCTGCGTCTTATGCTACGCCACAGGAGGCTGTTTACTTTTAATATAATTTGGTAGCTAGAAAACACCAAGTCGTATTGGGTTTGAAAACACAGTAACATGCCAGCCCCACACATGCTTCAAGAGGGCTGGGACTGCATCTCTTATCCGGCATATCCATTTGAAGACGTTGGCAACCGCACTCACTACCTAAGATGAACAAACACTGACATCTTCATTCTGCCAGCTAGCAGACGATTTATTACCTGCTGTTTGCAAACAACGCTTTGGGGAAGTCCATTGTCACCGTGACATACAGTAAACGTCAGACACACTACACACACACAGAGCCAACTCACAGAGACACAACACATACAAGCACGCAGCCTTTTTCAATGTTGACATTTCTGAGAAAGGCGAACTTCCTTCTCTGTCAGTGCGTCTGTCTGTGTACTTTATGCGTCGTATTACTGAAAAGTTTTGTTACGTTATGATATGAGCGGTATTTGAATTTCTGCTGTCAAGCGATTCAATATTTCAAGCTGTATTTGTAAGTACGTAATGCAATGAATTAAATGTAGTCATATATTTGTGCAAGGAAAGATCGACATTTTTTTAGCTTTATGCGGTTCTGCAGAAAGCAGAACTGCAAGGTTCTACACATCGCAATCTTTCACACCTTTAATTATGAGGCGCCCTTGTATTAAGCTGGATCGCACTGTGTTTGTAAACCATTTGTAAGGTGGCGCGTATATTAATTTCACCATCTCCACTTGTAGCAGAATGTGCACCAACAGGGTTCACCATTCTCCAATGGTGCTGATCCAGTGTTGTTTTCTTTAGGGTCGGTAGGTCGAGTCCTTATCGTTCGTAGATGTTGTCGCACCATTGTTTGGGTTGTCTGCCTCTGCCTGTTTTACCTTCAACTAAGCCTTCAAGGCAGAGTTTTGTCAGGCTGATTAGGAATATGCTTTTGATTATTGCCATTATTGTTTTGAGTAGCGTCAGTCTGCAAAATGTGTTTCTGTGAGATGGTGATTTTGTGGTTTTGGAATGCTTCAATTTTGTTACACAGTTCATGTTTTTTTCCAATTTGCGTTTATCCAAGGCCGTATAAGAATACTCACAGTATGTAAGAACATAATATTTCTCTTCCACAGATCAGCACCAGCATGTCTTCTGCAGACCAGAGCAGTGGCAGCCTGGCTCAGGCTCAGCGTGCTGTGGAGCAGCTACAGAATGAGGTCGGCATGGTGCGCATTCAGGTAGGGGTCGAAGGGACTCATAGGGTAGTGCCTAAGGGCCCAGTTAACCCTCCGTTAATAACCAAAACAGTCACTTTTATCCAGTTACGGAGGTAGTTTCACTCGTCTGTTTGTCCGCTGGCCAAGACCTTAGCAATCTGGTGAGCTGCGGGCGAAACGGAGTAGCATCACAAGAGACGGTGAGGGGCAGTACAGAGTCTCTCAAGTAAACAATCGGGGTACTTTTGCCATCTCTGATCTCCACTGAAGGGACAGTGCATTGCCTCACTTTTAAAACAGGGTAGTTGATGACTGATTAACAGAGATGGCAAGTAACAAAGTACAAATACTTGAGTACTGTACTTAAGTAAGATTTTTCAGTATCTGTACTTTTAGAAGTACTTTTTTCTGGGATTACTTTTTACTTGTACTGAGTAAATTTTTAACAAAAATATCTGTACTTCTACCCCTTACTTTTACCAAAACAGACTTTTACCAAAACAGGTTACTTTTTCTCTCTTTTTTTGCGCATTGCCAGGGTAAGAATAAGATGTATAATATGAGTCAGTAGGGGGCGCCGATGGACCGAGTACAGTCCCAGTTATTAAGTTAATAAGTGGTTTTCATTCGATCCCGAGATATAAGCTAAATTAGGCTAGGTTGTCATTTATTCAAACTATAACATTGAAAAACTAACATTGAAAAAATCCCTCACCAGGAATCAGGATCAGCTTTATTAACGAACATTTTGATGCTCGATCAATCGGCCATTTTACTGATGATTAATTCATTTGTTAATCTGTTAATGTCTCCTTCAAAATGGTGATTATTTACCTGAAATGTTATTAATATTGCGTTTTGAGGTTTCACTATCTCCACTTATTGCAGATTGTGGACATTTCCAATTTAGTATTGGCCTGGAAGAGCCTACTCTTCCATGCTTCTGTGATTATAAACATTGCTTTTTTTCACCTAAGCTTTATTGCATTTATGTTGCTGCGGGGCTTAACAGTGTTGTTCATTATCCAAAAGAATGGTCATGATGGTGGGACTCGAACCCAGGACCATCCTGCCAGGAGGTAGCAGTGCTAGCCACGGCACACTCCTCTCATCCTGTACAACAGGATGAGAGGATAAGAGATGACGTGAAGGCAGGACTATATTTAGACGTTCACACTGCGGAGGAGTGGAAAGGCGGAAATGATACAATACAACTAATTCTTCTTGAAGGGCAGGTTAAAGGTTCTTTTTTAATCATTAAAGAAAGAATTAGGTGCGGAGGGCTGTTGGTAACGTCATGAGGGGAGGGAACAAACAGTACTTTATTGTAGCCTCTCAGCTTATGGCTTATCTCGAATGCGTCACACACCGACACCATGTCCGTGGAGCTGTCAATCTTCTCTCGAGGATGACAAATTATTACACTGTGTGACGTACAGCAGAGTGATGCAAACACACATCCCTTCCCTCCCTGATAAAGACAGGTTGCCGTAGTAAAGACACACACACACAACCACACACACACACACCTCACTGGATGAAGGGGTCAAGGCCAAAGTTCAAACACATATGCTCGTAATCTTTGGACCCTGCAGAGTAACTGCTTTACAGTTAGTTAGGATATTTTCAGTCAGGCTTTCATTGTCTCTGTATGAAAATATAACTGGGGCCTGTTGCTTTGTATCGGTAATTATGTGCACATTTTGTAAATGTAAACGTAAACGTAGTTTATTTATATAGCGCTTTTAACAACCCGAAGGCGAACCAAAGGGGCTTTACATCAAGGGAGAAGAATAAAAGAGCGACATGTAAACAAATCACAGAGTTAAAAACGAAACAGAGGGGGGTCCGCGTTGGCCGAGTGGTTATGGACACCACACCTAACGCGACCCCATTCATGTTAGTGGCGCAGTGTCTACCGCAGCGTCTGCAGTGTCGCGAGTTCGACTACGCTCGTCGACTTGTCTGCAATGTCTACCCCCGATCTCTTCAACCCAGTTTCCGACTAATCCGATCCAATAAAGATGGAGAAACGGCGAAAAAAATAACTTAAAAAAAAAAAAACGAAACAGAAAAACATTGTAGCAGTAGAAAAAGAAAGAACAAAGCATAAAGAAGAATAAAACAACAGTCGACACTCTTCAAGGTATTCAAAGCCCTTCTAAATAAATATGTTTTCAGCTGGGATTTAAAAAGTGCCAGGTCACGGATGAGTCTTGAGTCAGCGGGGAGTTTGTTCCATAGCCTGGGCTCAGTCCCTCCAGTGTTTAAATCTGGTTGTGGACACTTCAATCTGGAGATGTTCTCGTGTGTATGCTCATTTGCAGGGCTTACAAGAAAGATTTGACTAGTGATATGGATATTTGACAATACTATCTGATTAGGTGAGTCAAACACACGGAGATGGAACTGTGGCTCAGCCAGAAAGATATCTTGTAGACAGTGCAGTCATTCTGTAATGACTTATAGCAGGGCTATTCAACTAATTTGCTCCGAGGGCCGCATTGTCAGAAGCCCAATGGGCCAGGGGCCAGAGCAGTCCAGTACACCAAGCACGCACTGTTCACATGCATCCACACACCCAACTCCTATCTTGCATGTTTAATGTTAGTTGTAAAACAACTACCATCAAAATTCATAACAACTACCATGCTACAATCAAGTGTCTCATCACGTGACCTCATGCATGTGTCATTTCTAATCATCATGCAGGTATCCAAGGCATCGTCCGATCTGCTGTTGTACTGCCAGCAGCAAGCCCCGTATGATCCTCTACTTGTGGGCATCTCCACCTCCGACAACCCCTTCAAGGAGAAGAAGCGCTGTAACATTTTGTAGCCCTAGCTCCCTCTGAACCGTAACCCACGTGGGAGATGTCAATGATTAATTGATCATCGATTAACCAATTGTTTTTACTGTCAATATTTAATGAATTAATTTTCTTACCAAACAATTAATCAAAGATTTGTACTTACAGGCATTTGATGCATATGTGCGTGTTGCACCAACGACTAGAGCTATGGTCTGGATCAAGTAGGTTCGGAAAAAGCAGTGGCGTGGCGTGAAGGCCCAAATTGGATCGCCTGAACGTCATTTGTGGGCCAGGTTGGTTCAGACCATAGACTGTAATAAATATGGACGGCACGGTACAGCCAGGGGTTGTAGCTTACTCCCTCATTGGTTTCCGCCTCATGTGGGTGTGTCTGGACTCAGAAAACATACCCTATGGAATTCCCTTAGAAAATTGCAATTTTACCAGTTTTAACCTATTTAACTTGTGGACCAAATGAAGGTTTTAATTACATGGACGGGTATTAATTGTGTGAAGGATGTCATCATTTTATTAATTCTTTTAATTTGGTGGATTAGGGGGGGAGTGGCAGCGGGCTTTAGTGCTGTGTCATTAGCTAGATGCTATTGTTAGCACCAGTCCCCCACCGGCCAGCGTGTACATTACTCCTGCAATGTAAGTACATTTTTCAACAGGCTATATTTGTACCCTATATAGAAGTGCTTGTGTAGCGAACTATACCTAATAATGTCAATATATTGCTCCAAATAAGTCCCATATGGTGATCATTTTCTACCTAATTACTTATTATGACAACACCAACAAACGGCGTCGGTCGGCTGGTGAGGCCTAAAGCAGCGCCGTGGCTTTAGCTGCGCTGCCAAGTCAAGGCGCGTCTCGGTCGGCCAAAAGCCGGTTAGCATTCGGGCTAGCACTTAGCATGCTCGGCTAGCATCATTGGGAGTTATTCAGACTTTTCGGAGCGATACTTTGACATCATTAGGCATAGTTCTCTACCCATGCAATTCTAAAATAGGGTATAAATATGGGCTTTGAAAGTATGTGCACATGTACACAAATGACAGTACCTGTATTATTAATTTATTAAATTACTTATAAGACACGCCCTTAGCTTAGAATTTTGACATCCGTAATTCCAACCAAATGTAGCATTGTGAGAGTATACGGCCTGTGTGTCCCCAGCACCAGTCCTACCAACTGGACCATAGACACATATTTCCCAATCACTGAAATGTATTTCACATAAATGTTGCAACACGACATCTTCAAGTTGAAACAGACCTGGTTGATGGTGATTCAATAATAATTCACTGTGACTTTTC
>OMKY01015746.1:3317-14278 GCA_900302395.1 Bregmaceros cantori
ACCAAAATTTTTTTTTTTTTGTTTTTTTTTTTTTTTTTTTCCCCCCCCCCCCCCCACACACACACACACACTTTTTCTCTCTCTTATCAAATTATCAATATATTTGTCATTGTCCATTGTGCATGTAGACATATTTCAGACAGATGTTCAGATGGAATTTCATGGAGGCGGTTCGTCTGTCTCAAGAAGGGATGAAATCAAACACTAAAAGTCGAAACAAGGTCTATGGTACAAATTAGTATTCATTTCCCCCACCCTTTTCTCAAACAGGGGATACAAGAAAAGCGGAGGCATGGATGTGCTGCGCTAGCATTATTTATCCATCCAATGTTATAAAAAGGGCATATCGCTGCGCAAAGATACTTGGTGTGACTATAAACCAGACTACAGCTGCCACCGATTACTCTATTATTTAATTATTTTTAAATATATTTTATTAACTATTTTTGATAATCGATTATTTGACAACATTTAATTGTTTACTTGTGGCGCGTTCCCAAGTCTCGTTCTTTTCGATTTTGAACTCGATTAAGCCCCACAGCAACACAAACGGTATGTGCCTAAACCCTGGGGTATCAAGACAGCCTCGAAGGACGAAGGGATTAGGGAAGCCTTTGCATTCTGTGTGGCCTTAGTTTCTTGATCTCTCTCTCTGGCTCTAGTTATGAAGCTTGTTGCTTTTGCTGGATACCCTGGGGGAAACCTTAAAATACAACAATGCAGATAAAAAGTACTCTTGGGTGAGCAATTTAATGTTATAAGCTAAGAATTAGGAGGCTCTTTCAAAATAGATCAATCTGCGATCAGTGGAGATGGCAAGACATCAAAACGTTTGCAATATTAAGGGTCATCGATGGCGAAGCAGTTAAAGGGATAGACCACCGAAAATTAAAATTGAAACATGTTGTTCGTTGTCCTAAGAACACCTATACATTTCCATTGAAGAACGCATGCACGGCCGTCGAAAGTTTCAAGTTTCACAATTGAAGATTTATTGTCATTTCACATTAAAAGAAATGGAAAAAAAAAATGTAAAAGCAGCTCCTCAGTGGAAATAAAAACAAACCAACAACAAAGCAACAGCAGTAACAGACAAGACAGCAGGGAACCATAAAATAAATAAATAAGTGGTTAAAAACCAGTCAGAGTCCGTTCATTGCAAGTTCAAAAGTCTTATGGCACTGTTTGTCAGTCTAGTTGTTTGGGCCTTGATTGAACAGTTGCCCCCTCAGAGTGTGACCAATCGGCAACCAGCAAACGTGGCCATGAATGGCCACATTCCGGACCCACACCTCAGTGGGTACTGAAACCTGGTGTGGCCTGGCCGTTTTGCACTCGTGGAGAAGTGAATTTCCGGGTGGATAAGTAAGCCAGTGGAAAAGGGGCTTTAGTAGCTTCTGTGACACATTTGCCTTCCTCAACGTTGTTAAAAATGTTGACATCCCCATGAAAATCAATTACATTTCGGGTAGCCCAAGTCACTACTAGATGAAAGCCACTAATCACTTTCAAACTGTTTCCGTATTTTGATCATGTAAGTCACTTGTTATGGTTGATGTTTGGTCACACAAAAAGCAAATTCAGGGTTTTTCTTTAGTAGAAAACAGTGGGACTATTTTGTGTGTGTTCCTCCACAACTTGTGCCGTTCACACTCACTGACTCATTCATCGGCAGCCTAACATAACAACAAAAGGACATGACAGGGTGAAACACAGCGGACGGTGTTAAATTGGATTGGATTGGAAATGTGGACAGCTGCTGTATCTCTATCAGACCTTTGGTGAAGTGTGACGTGCGTGTGCATGGATTGTGAAAGACGAAGACGTTGCTGTGCATAGTTAATGTATTAAACCAGAGTTGAGGATTAATCTTTCACGCGTGTTGCATTCAGTGGGACTGTTGGTAAGTAGTCTGCGTTTGTGCGTCATGCAAGTGGGATTTTGAACATGAAATATGTGTGCAGACAAACCTCCAGTTGTTTGCGAATGGATAATAACGTACACACATATGTTTTACGTTAAAATGGACGGTTCAACGAAGATGTATATGTTCAGAAAGGAATTATGCGGGGGGGCTGGGGGGGAGCAGTGCCGCAGGTTCAAATCCCCTGTCCGACTTTTCTGCAATGTCTCCCCTCGACTCTTCATCCCAGTTTCCGATTTAATCCTGTCACTACCTCTCTCAATAAAGAATTAAAAATTGCTCTTGCACCCAAAAAAAGGAACTTGAAAAAAAAAGAAAAAAATGACATTACACACATCTGAACAGGTTACTTCGGACATATATTTCATGCAAATTGAAGACAGTCCCTGTTAATGACCATCAAATGAACAGACATCGCACACATACACGTTAGGATTCTGTCTCTCTCTCCTAGGACTTAAATACTCGGAATGGACATACATTACTTTCGCTTCTGAACATCACGTCGCCACTAAACGGACCTATACAAACCCCATCTTTGAAGTCAGATGCCGTAGACGACAAACTAACGGACATATCTATTACTCACAGAATTTGAACTCACGAGTACAAAGTGTTTTCCATACAACACCGGTTCTCCATATCCCCCTAGACTCCGTGGGGATCTATAGTAGTAACATATATAAATATTAGTATTATCAGCAGTTGGAGGGCAGGTGCAGTTTTGAAAATCGGAGGGAAAATGTTATGGATAGCAGGTGGATAGACCTCCCTGTCTCTCCCTCTCTCTCTATCTATCTTGATCCCTGTCTATCTCCCTCTTTCTCACCCTATTTTTCTCTCCCCCTCTCTCTCTCTCGCTATGTCCCTCTTTCGCTCCCTCTCTCTCTACCTTACTCTCTCCCCCGCTGTCTAATGCCTTCCTTTTCCAAGATGTTTTCGCTCTCTCTCCTCCCTCTCTCTCTCTCTCTCTCTCTCTCTCTCTCTCTCTCTCTCTCTATCTTCTCTTCTCTCTCCCTCTCTCTCCATCTCTCTCTAAGAATGCCTTCCTTTTACAAGAAGATGCTTTCGCTCTCTCTCTCCCTCTCTCTCTCTCCCTCTCGCTGTAAGAATGCCTTCCTTTTACAAGAAGATGCTTTCCCTCTCTATCTCGCTCCCTCTTTATCTCTATCTCCCTCTCTCTCCCTCTCTCTCCCTCTCTCTTTCTCTCTCTCTCTCTCTCTCTCTCTCTCTCTCTCTGTCTCTGTCTCTCTCTCTCTCTCTCTCTCTCTCTCTCTCTAAGAATGCCTTCCTTTTACAAGAAGATGCTTTGCAGTTGTCGTTGCCCGTGGGGTCGTGTGGTGCAGCCAGCTCATGATGGGCTTTAACAAGGGCCGTATAGGCGCCTTAATAAAGCTTGGCTTACACCGCGGTGCACATGCTATTTTGACAGCTCCTCGGAGGGCAAGCAAGCGGAACGTTTCTCTGGAGACAGTGTGACCGATGGGCCTGCAGACACACAAAAACACTCAGACACACAAAAACACACAGACACACAAAAACACGCAGAGACACAGATGCACAGAGACGCATAGAAACACACAGAGACACACAGATAGACGGAGACACACAGAAACGCTGACACTCACAGGCATAGCCTGGCGAGCCAGAACCAACAAATCGCCCATGCATCACAGGCCGTTTGGGCAAATCAGGCAGATTCGTTGACCAATCGAATTGTTTGAATCACGACATGGGCGGAGTTTGGTATGGGTGACGCAAGACGTGGGCGGAGTTTGGTATGGGTGACGCAAGACGTGGGCGGAGTTTGGTATGGGTGATGCAAGATGTGGGCGGAGTTTGGTATGGTTGACGTAAGACGTGGGCGGAGTTTGGTATGGGTGACGCAAGACATGGGCAGAGTTTGGTATGGGTGACGCAAGACATGGGCGGAGTTTGGTATGGGTGACGCGAGACGTGGGCTGAGTTTGGTATAGACGATGCGAGACGTGCGCAGAGTTTACTGCGCTGTGACTGGATAACACAATTTGATTGACACTTTCTTCAACCCTGGTTTTATCAGACCCAATGATCGTGCATGCAATGTGTGGACGATTAGTTGGTTTTCTTGGTTGGTATTGTTCTGAGTCTAGCCTCTTGGATCGTCTTATAAAGCTCTACTACTTTCACTGTTCCTCTTATGTACTTGTTTCTTCTTGTCTCTACGTGTAACTCCTACCATCCATCTCAGCATTTTCATCTCTGCCATGTCGAATTTCTTCTCTTCTATCTCCTTAAACCGTAGATGCGACTCAGGCAGACCAGTTAGCCTCATATACACAGATGGAATTCGTACGAGTGATTTGTGACTCGAGATGGCCACAACTCGACGAGTGAGATAATCATTGGTAGCTGGCCCCTATCCAATAAAGTATTGCAGAAGGGACTACGGAGTGTTTCGAGTAGCTAGTTGCCGTTTGCTGCTAGAGGGAGAAAGCTACGCACTAACAGGCGAGAGTGGAAAAAGCGTCTTAGCGTTAACTCCTGCCTGTCGGCAGAAAACCATAACCGCATGGTTGTTCCATCCACACTGGATTCTAAAATGTATCTCCTTCTACATTCCAACATTTTTTTCCACCATTGAGTCAAGATCCTTAAAAGTCCTGACTCTCTTCAAGTTCATGTCGCCTAGCTTGAGTGTTGCTTCTTGGTTGCCAGGGTGTCTGTCGTGAGGTACTTTTGAGGTCTTTGTCCGACTTATTCTCATCCCTCGGCTTACCTGTGCATACCTCCATTCTTCAAGTTTCCTTTCCAAAGTTTCCATCGGTGGCCACGTTTGCTGGTTGCCAATTGATCACGCTCCGAGGGGGTGACACAACGTGGCCGGCCAATCCCAGGAGGTGGGGGCACCAACAGGTATCACCTGTCACCAGTGGGGTGCCGCCACCTTTTAGTGGTGTGCACACTAGAGTGAAAAACTTTTTTTCAGTGTCGTTTGCACGTATCATCCAGACTACAACAGCGTTGTAGTTTTCATTGCCGTTTCGTTTTTCTCACCTGGTGTCTGGACGCGCCAGGTGTGAAAAACGCCAGAGAGAGGTAGGGCTGTGGGGGGTGTGGGGCCATCGCTTCTCCGTCCACCCTGGACGGAGAAGCAATGAGCCGCATACCTGATGCTCCCTCTCTGTGTGATCTAGAAGTTATTCATCATTATACTCGGGTTCATAAAGATACCAGCAGTCTATGCAGAACGTGGTTGTTCCGTTCCGTCGCAAGCTTTTCTTTCCCAGAATGTGAGTAACCTGTTCACTCCGGCATACCCTTGGTGCAACACATTCAATGAGTCTTCATGTGTAAAGACTCAACATGTAACGTAAAGCCCCTAGTCAGTCAGTTGACGATGAAGAGTTGTTGCACAACACACGGTGGCGGATTATTTTCTATGCTGACATTTTTGTCGCGCTATCAACACGCATGTCATAATTCACTTTCATTCACTTCTCCGTTGCTGTTAGTAGTTTGTCTACAATTGCTAATATTTGTTTATGTTTAATGCTGCGAGCTCACCCCGGTCGCCGTTATGGGCACTTCATTCACGTTAACAGACTCGAGTGAATCAGTACATACATACGATACGTGGGTGTAGACACAAACACACACAAATATGATCAAACCACGGAAGTAGTGTATTGCTTTATTTTAAGTGTAAACTGAGACTCGTGGTTACTCCATCACTTAAATAAAACGATCAAATCACTAAAACAATTAAAATGATTGTGTTAAAAATAATTCCTCAGAGTTATTAATGTGTTATCTCTTTTGATATTAAGTTTCCCAATAAGTTGTATTTTAATTAGATATACTCAATTGTTATTTATCTATGTATTTATTTGTTTCATATATATTGAAACACGTTTTTAAATTAAACATATTTTATAACTGTCTTTCTATTTTAAAATGACATGCATACAGTCTATTATTTATTAAGCGGTACTACTAAATATGATATATTGCATAAAGATAAATGTGTTTTGGGGATATTCCGTGTGAATGTTAATTGTCGCATCAGATTGTTTTGTGAAGGTGTGAAGGACACATCACACCCGCGACGGTGTTTTGTGAGCTGGAGAGACGAGCGTTAATTCTCTCGAGTGACAGAACTTTTTATTAACTCGGCGATCATACAAGAAATGCGGATTATCGTTGCGACTCTTGGCAGATTTGGAGTTGTGTAGATTGTAATGCTACGAGATAATATTAATGTTGGGCTGGGCGATATGACGCCGTGTTCACCCCAGTTGCTCAGCGCCTCCGACCTGATGCACTCATACGGTGTATGAGTTCTGCTCAATAATAATGATAATAATTACTCTGTAATACCACACACACACACACACACACACACACAGCACACACACACACACTGTTCGGTCTGCCTGGCACATGTACTCGGCAGTAATGGAACGTCTATTGTGTTACTTGCTGTAGTGTTGTCTGGTGCAGACAACACTAGACATAAACACTAGAGGAACAAAGGAATGCGTGCTTTCGCGCTAAAGGATGACAGTGGTGTGGGGAGGGGGGGAGGACTGCGCATGCTCGTGCATCTCCCAGAATCGTTTTCCCCAGGACAGATCCCCTGTGCGTGGATGCACATCTTAAAAATCTGTTTCAAGAACGAATTTAAAAAACGTTTTTGATTTGTTGTAATGTACAGGTCAACTGATTGGACACAGTTTCATTCAGTGTGTCCTTTATTTTCATGACTACCCACTTCCAACCTTTTGGCCTCTGCTGTACACATACTCTCTAATGGCAATGCAAATGACCTGGGATGCTCCCTTCAACATTGGCCACTGTTGTGCAGTCAGAAGCTGTTAGGCGGCTGAGTTGGTTCTCTTTCTCTCTCTCTCTCCTTCTCTCTCTCTAGCTCTCATTTTCTCTCTCTCTGTCTTCATCTGCTGAATGAATCCTCCACACTCACCACTGCTTACGTCAATTTAACGAGATGTGCGTCGAAGTCTGAGAGAGAGAGAGAGAAGTGGGGGGAGGGAGTAGAGTGAGAGAAAGAGGGTGGGCAGATGAAATTAAATAAAAGGGGGAGAAAGAGAGATAAAGAAAGATAGAGCTCAGTGTTAGTGACGGGTGTATTTTACAACCTGTAAAATGATGGGAGAGTGGAGGCTTTATGGCACACTTGGACGCAATGAATTTAAATATAATCATTACAGATGAGCCACCAGATCGTTAACAAGTTATTGAGAACAAGATTCAAAAATCCGCCCGAGTGAGCAGTAGCGCCACCTCCGGTCAGGTGGAGTCGCATGGATACACGTAGAGTTGTTTACATTTCTGCACGCGCACGGTGCGCAAGAGCTGCCGAAAGCCAACATGCCTGGGAATCGCTAAATTAAAGGCTGCGCAAGTTACAGTTCTGTCGCTTCCCCAAATGGAACCCCAAGCTACCGCAATCTGACGAGACAGAAAGACGCCGTCTGCTTGGCTGCTTGGCTGCTGCTGGACGAGAGGAGCATCGACTGCATTCCCGTACGAGAGTGTGTTCACTACATTTCCATTCAGGTTCCATTCAAGTTACCTAAAATATTTGTCAAATGACTGTCTAGTAAAATAAATAAAATAAATAAATAAAATAAATAAATAAATAATAAAGTAGTAGTAGTAGTATTTCAATGTTGCGTTTCCTTCACACCCAGTTGGTACGTCTGAGATGCCTCACAACACTGCGTGTAGAACCACGTGACCACGTAAGGACCAATGGGGTGGCCGCATTATCTCGGAGGCTCCAACTTGTAGCTTAATGGAACGTGCAGGTGCGCGCAGCCGCACCGGTCGACATGCAAACTGGGAGCGGCTGTTGACACAAGAGACCGCTCCTACTACGAATAATGAGCTCCTCCGCAACCAATGCGATGCGTTTGAAAGCGGACTCGGAACGCAAGTGACGTGATCGCTCGATCCTAATAGAACTTAACATCACGAATACTGAGCTCTCTCTGGAACATCCAGCTAGCAGCCACTGCACCCGGCGGACGACATTAGATTCCACACCTCTGCTCCACTTTAAATCCCTTGACTTGAGATTGCCCAGATGCAAACGACGTGTCCTCCATTCATTCTTCAGTTTCACAATTTTTCATAAATATTTAACCAGTGGGTCAAGCCATACATCATTCTTTTCAGAACATATTTTTTAAAATTCATTCTTTATTAATAGAGATAGTGACTGGGTTAAATCAGAAACTGGGATGAAGAGTCCGGGGGATACATTGCAGAAAAGCCGGAGAGGGGATTAGAACCTGCGGGATATAGGCGGCGGTCCCCCACTGGTGTCTACCTTTGTTATATTGATGCCTGCCAGACTGGGAGGGAGGGGGGGAGGCACACGCCTCCCCTCCTGTGATTGGCTGGCCACGTTGCGTCACCCCCTCGCAAACATGGTCATGGACGGCCACATTCCAGACCCACAGCTCAGTGCGTCCTGAAAGCTGGTGTGGCCTGGCCGATTTGCGCTCGCGGAGAAGCAATTTTCCGGGTGGATGTGCATGTGAACTGTGCCGTGCTATGTGGTTGGAAACGGCTGCACGGCAGAATGTGGCAAACTCTGCAAATGAACCAGCTGCAGGGTGTTAAAAGCCGAGCTCAGCGATGCCAACAAACCTATCAACAAGCTATCATGAAAAGTACATGCCTTCACACATGCAAAGCACACACGCATACAGCTTGTATGTGTGCAGAAACAGCCAGAAATTATAGTTTGAGAAGAGGTATGTTCAATGGGTGTGAAACGAACTAGGGGTTGCTGCATTAGAGAAAAACACACACAATGCAATATAATGGGATGAGGAGCAGATCACGTGGGGTGAGTGGAGCTACCTAAGTTGATCTACAACAAGAGACAGTATATAAGCAGTTGATTGCCTATGGTAATTGGCTGTGCAGCCTATTATTGTCGGTACAATCACTGTCTTGGTAGTATGTTGCAACAATCAATTACAATTTCACCTCCGTTACATATGGATTCAAGTTCACAGCACGAATGTGGGGGGAATCCTCTTCATTTCTTGGTACGGTCCACACAATAGACTATTTCTACTCTTATGTTCTTTTGGAGGATATACACAATTGTGGTGGACTTCTACTGCCGCCACAATGACAAGCATCATAGCAACAATGGCTATGTGGGTGATGGTGTATACTTCCACGATTATTGTGACATTGGCAACATACATTTTTGGTAAGGTGGATTTGTCTAATGTGGGCCACTACCTAAGGTGGGAAGCCTAAGCTCCAGTGGCTCTGACTCCTTCCTTAACTAATGAATATCAGTGAAATTATGGTAAATGCAAACTATAGTAATGTGTCTAACATTGAAGTTCAACTGTTCAGCGCTATATTTCACTGTTCCACATTAGCCAACTGACTGTCCCACATTAGGAAGCTGGGTGTAAATTCCCCACATTAGGGCAATCCACCCTAATTACATGCACATGCATCATTGGTTCAAAGAGAGTGATGATCAACTTTTCTGACAGAGTCTGTGTCCGAAATTGTTCCCTATCCCCTACTCCCTACCCCCCACATAGTGCACTCACTTATTGTGCACTGAACTGCAACGGCCGAGATTTTGGACACTAGAGTTGGTGCCGTCAAAATAATTATAAAATATAATTATAGAAAATATAATTATAAAATTCAACAATGATCAGAAAAAGTCAAAAGTACTTACATTTATAACGATTTGCTGCGGTCGTTTTAGGGCATTTTTAAAACGTCTCGCAATGCATTATGGGTTATATTGCCTCGTCTAGGGTACAGCCGATGCTCACTACTTTTTGCGGTGCATTGTGGGATATTTTCAGTGCACTATATAGGGTACATGGAGAATTCGGACACCCCTAAAAAATGGCTTGCGCCCCATATAGTGCACTATATAGGGGATAGGGAGCGATTTCGGACACAGCCAGAGTCTCGTGTGAATGGTTTTGGCGAATCCAGTCAGAAGGCATTACACTCGGTGCAGGGTGGGAGAACGGACACGGTCCTCCCAGGCTTTGACGGCTGGCACTCTGCTCCATTGTGCTGCGTAAATCATCTTCCTACTGAAGCTTACAAACTGCTTCTGTCAGTTCAATAGATGTCTGTCAGGGTGGGTGGTGAGAGAGTGTGGGTGTATGTGTGAATGAGGGAGGAGGAGAGAGGGAGAGACAGGTCAAGAGAGAGGGAGGGAGAGAGAGAGAGGGAGATTTCATTTGAGAGAGGGGGGGGTGAGAGAGGCAGATGTAGAGAGAGGGAGATGTAGAGAGAGGGAGATGTAGAGAGAGAGAGATGTAGAGAGAGAGAGTGTGGGCATGTGTGTGTGTATAGAGGGAGAGGAAGGGAGAGAGGGAGGGAGAGAAATTTGATTTGAGAGTGGGGGGATAGGGAGAAGTCTGGAGAGGGAGATAGAGAGAGGGAGTGTGGGCATGTGTGTGTGTGTGTGTGAATGAGAGAGAGAAGTAGAGAGAAAGGGAGGTATAGAGAGGGAGAAAGGGGGTGAGAGTGTGATCGTAATGGCACATTTGATAACAAAATTCTAAAGAATTGTAATTAAATAACAAACGTAAAAAAAACAACAACTGCCAATCGAACTCTGAGGGTTCCTAATAACTGTCCATGGTGCTGATATTCCATGACATTAGATCAGGGCTTGAAAACAAAATTATTTTTAAAACGTTCCGTTCGTTAACGTTTTCGTTCTCAGAACCATTCCACCACCAAAATATTGTTCCTGAACCGGTTCGGAACATAAACATTTTGTTTGTTCTAAAAGTTCCTTATAATTTGCAATGTTACATTTAGATATAGTTTATACAAAATATATTCAGTGGACTTTCAAACTTCCGTTCCTCGTAAAATTCCGTTAAATTTTGTTCATTTTCGGTTTTGTTCCTTCAACCAGTTCGGAGCCCTGATAAATAAATAAATAAATAAATATATATCTATATATATCTATATCTATCTATCTATCTATCTATCTATCTATCTATCTCTCTCCATC
>OMKY01015837.1:3002-25919 GCA_900302395.1 Bregmaceros cantori
AATAGTTTAATAATAATGATAATAATAATAATAATAATAATAATAATAATAATAATACTGCTACTACTGCTATTGCTACTACTGCTATTGCTACTACTACTACTACTACTACTACTACTACTACTACTACTACTACTACTACAACAACTACTGCCACTACTAATGCTGTTGGCTAGTTTATTATTATGTATTATATTATATTATATTATATTATTCACACTGTTTTATGTAATTGCTGACACAAGGATGATAAATGGATTCTGATAATACCTCAATGGAAAACATAATGCCTCACAGTTGATTACAGAGACACCAGACTGCTGGGTCATGATGACATAAGGACCCACATGCTCTCCATTGTTTGAGGGTCGCACAGACATGCGTGTGCTGTTATAATGTATCTCTTTATCTATATCTCTCTCTATCTCTCTCTCTCTGTAGCTCTCCCTTTCTCTAATCTCTCTCTCTCTCTCTCTCTCTCTATGTCTATCTCCTCCAAAAGTTCCTCTCTCCCCCTCTCTCTGTAAAGCTCCCCGTATAGCTACCTCACTCTGTAGCTCTCCCTCTCTCTCTAATTTCTCTCACTCGTGCTCCTCTCTCTCTCTCTCTCTCTCTGTCTCTCTCTCTCTCTCGCTCCCCCATTGTGTCTGTCTATCTGCCTGCATGTCTGTCCCTCTGCCCCTCTCCTGCCCTCTGAGTTAATCCATGTGGCTGCTAGCCCTGTATATGTTCATCGCTGAAAAAAAAAAAATCATGAAGACGTTTAATTAGACTCAAGGCCAAGTCAACCAAATGCTTTCAGACATTTGACACTTTAAACTCGTGCCGTCGGCTGATGTCATCGCTAACCGTGACAACCTTCTCAATTTCACGCTCATTCATCTTCCCACGTGTCAATTCAAAGTGCCTTAAATATGTGGGGTTGCGGTCGCACCCAGTTTGCCGGAGTTGCAAGATGACACAGGGTCTCTCTCTCTCTCTCTCTCTCTCTGATGTCCCAACCCACGTACAGCTTCATCGGCCATCACTCCCCGGCCTGAAATGTGACGTGGCAGCACAGCCAAATAACTCACGGCAGCTTCACAGGTGTTGTGATGTAAGCGTTGATTGCACAACCTTCCGGACGCAACTCTGTTGGCAGCCCGTGCAGAGCGCCGCGAGGCGATGCATGTGTGGATACTCAGACGAATAACGCTCGACATGCGAAGGCTTATGGCTGAGGAGAGAAATGTTGCTGTGTTGGATCAGAATTAGCTTTGAAGCTATGAATGAATGCATCTTCATTTGAACATATTGAGGGAAAAAAGAATATAAAAAAAAGACGAGTAAAAAAAGGCACACAAAAAAAAATTAATAAACAAGACTATAGTCGAAACAAGGTTGTGAATTTCAAGCCCATAATAAATGAAAAAAAGTGTCCGCATTCCGCAAAAGCAAAACACTAAATAAGCAATACCAAATAAGTCTTGCCTTGAGGGACTAGTGGTTGGCAAGAGAAGCAGAGGCAGACAACCCAAAATATGGCGCGGCATTGTCTATGAATGGTCAGCGCTTGAACTGCCAAACTTCAACAGAATGATACTGGACCAAAGACTCTAGAGGAAGCACATTCTGCTACAAGCATAGACAGTGGCTGTGTCCGAAATCTCTCCCTATCCCCTACTCCCTGCCCCCCATATAGTGCACTCACTTATAGTCCACTCAACGGCAACGCCCGAGATTAATTAATTATAAAATATAGTTATTAAAAATATAATTATAAAATTCAACAATCAGCAGAAAACGTCTAAAGTACTTACATTCATAACTATTTGCCGTGGTCAATTTTTTAAAAGTTTAGGTCATTTTTAAAACGTCTCACAATGCATTGTGGGTTATATTGCTCCGTCTAGGGTACATCCGATGCTCACTTATTTTAGCGGTGCATTGTGGGATACTTTCAGTGCACTATATAGTGTACACAGAGAATTCGGACACTCCTACAAAATGGCGTGCGCCCCATATAAGGCACTATATGGGGGCTAGGGAGCGATTTCGGACACAGCCAGTGAAATATGATGATGTTCTGAACCTTGTGTACTCTATTTACATGGGTACGCGATGCGCAGATAACATTACGAGCACATCTGCAGACATGCAGACGCACACTAACATGGTTTACTCTCTCAAACAGTGGTAAAGCAGCGGAGGAAATGTATGCATTATCCACGGCCTCGCCCATCTGCAGCCATTTTAGCTGCTTTTTGCAGGAACGCCGGCGCTGCTGGGGCGACAGGGAAAATGTGACACCCTTACGTGTGTTCACCGACTTTAAAGGATGATGCGTCTGTCTTTTTCAAAGCCTCCCACACCGCCGAATTGATTCCAGAACGCTTGCACGGTGTGTAGCGGGAATCTGCCCCCACCTGTGCTCCACTGGCAGGAAACCTGGAGTTCAAAATAGGAACCTTTTTTTTTTTTTTGAGGAGAGGGCTGGCGTCTAAAGTGAATCACGGTGAATGTTTTGGTGAATGAAACGTTGATTTACGCTGCTGCATTTTCCAAAAAGTGAGTGAGAGAAAAAAATTGAGAGACATACAGCCTCCGTCGGAGCTTTCCAGTAGAGAACTTCAAGAGATTTGCTTACAGGCTGATTGAATGTGTCTATTTGAATTCACTATATCTGTATAATTCTCATTAGAAAACTGTTAAACTTAGCTTGGTGATTAGAGCTGGGTGATGTAGACAAAAATCCATGTTGCAACATATTGTGGTATTTATTTCAGTATTTCTTATGGTAGTATTTTAAAACTGGAAGCACTCAGTTTGCAAACCTGCGCCTTACTGGTACAGAAAAATAGTACTTTTAGTGGTAGCAGTATGTGTGGCAGAGCGATTGCGATTGACGCCACCGGCGAACATGCTCAGCACCAGCCAACTACATTTCCCAGCATTCCCGAGTCTGGTCACGTGAGTATGATCATTTTACTTATAGGCTACAAAAATGCACAAAAATTTAATCACTTCTTCCGTTGGTCATTTCCAACAACTGTACAAAATTTCAACCAGATCCGTGTTTAACTTTTTCAGTTATCCTGGGGCAAACAACCTGCTTCGTGGCGCAGCCCCAGCGTAGGAAACTATGCCCTATGCGGTCGCCAAATCAATCCACCTGGTCAGAAGAAATTTGCCGTCTTGAATTCAGCCACTTTTGAAAGTGTCAGCATCCAAAAACGAATCAGTTCATGACCGTATCCTAGAGCATTAACACACAGAATTTGACACAAATCAGTTTAAAAGCTACCGTGGTAGCATGAGGGATCTGCTGCAGTGACGGGAGTGACGCAGCGGCGTCAATATTGGTTTAAATTTGTGTTCATTATGTGACTCCAAAAGGCTTATATTTAGCTAGGTTCTTTTCCCAATACACTGAATCAGGTTTTAGACTTATTGGCCACATACTGAAATTATATAATAATAATAATAATAATAATAAATTAATTGTGATTAAAAATTGACAGAATTAATATATAATTTATATAATGTTGATTTGTGTCAACCGATGTTGAAAATATGCATACATATAAACGCACACATAGGTGGTCCTTGCAATGAAAATATTATATTGAAAGAGGTGTTTCTTATGTTAGCTGCCTCTGTCTCGCTAATGGACGCATTGGCCGAGGTTATATGTTGTTGCGTTGTACAAATGCCAGTGTACACGCATGTTCCTCTGTCTGGGATATTATGCTGACGATGGCGCCACTGTGCAAAAAACCTAGACATCCCACAGCACAGTTAGAGTCCTGTAATATTTTATATGATTATTTTGATGATGAGGACAGCTAGACAGTATGACATAACTCAATATTTGTACTTGCTCCAAAGTGCAATAAGTGTGTCTGTGTCTGTGTGCGGGCTTCACAATGAGGGCGGCCAGAGTTCAACACTCACCAAAGTCGTCATGTTGACGACTGGACCCTTCAGCTTACCGCTGTTGCAAAGACTGAGAATATTGTCTTGTTGTGAGCATAAATCGACTCCATATTCCATGCCCATGGCTGTTTTTTGGTCAGAATCACTTGAAACGTTAAATGAACTTCATCAAGCACATTAAAGGAGAGGCGGCTTTAAAAAACCACAGATTTCTCTGTTTGGCGAGTCATAGTAGACCCTTTAAAACTGTATTTCTTTACGTTTTGTGAGTGCTTTGCAATATTTTAAGTCCTCCCAATGAACGGTAAGTTCAGAAATTGGCTTCAGAGTGAGGATTGTAGCAAAGACTTTTTCTGGTGCAAAAATATCCCATTAGTGTCATGTGCATTATGTACCATCCTGATACTTTAGGGGGCCTAAAGTATCAGGATGGTACTGTGTCAAACTATTTCAACTGATGATCAAAACAACAGCCAACTTCAGTTTCAACTAATACATTTGATTATTTTGTTAATGTATTTTTTTTGTTTATTTTAACCCCAAAATGGGGCTGTTTTTACAGTTTATATTATTTTCAATGCAAAATATGCATGACAATTTCATACACAATGGGGATCACCTCTGCTTCAAAGTGCACTTAATTCCAAGTAGCGGTATGGGTGTGCGCCAGGCAGAGCGGCCCTTAGGAGCAGCACACCCGTTTGCAATTTCAATTCTCGGCCAACGAGCTGCACGCACAGTGTGGAATGTCGCACCTCCTGGACGCGTGGTATAAATCACACGTGAAAAAATTGATCGTTCCTCGCTAAAAAAACGTGAGAGAAAAAATGGAATTGGTATGAAAATACTGTGAAAATAAATATTTAACTGGAGAACTGCTGCTACGCAGATATTCATAGTAGTGACTCAAACACTTCCTTTGGCTTTGGAGTTTTCCTGGGTTGAAGATGAAGATGGGACGCAAAGTTTGACTTTAGCCGATGACATTTCTTATGTCTGGAACATTTCACATATTCTTTCAGCCTACAAGTATAGACGAGTTTGGGGGTACTTCCGGTGTCTAAACGTCACTTCCGGTGTCATTTGCTAGCCGTGTATTTTTTATTTATTAATTTTTATTCATTTTCACAACATGTCTATTCGGTGGGAGCACACACCTACAGGGTTATTTAGAAATTGTGGTAACTTGCGGTGTGATCTTCCTCACCCAAATGCTCTCGTGCGGATCTGTGACCCACTAACGCATGATTTAATAATCAGTTCAACTTGTTTAAATTTCTCATTCCTTTTGGAACAACTAGTAGAAGCAGCCAGCCTATTGGTCCAGAAGAGCATGTGACCACTCAGTGAGTAACTTTAAGTCGGATTTTGACTGTATTTCATCAATATTTATACAACATTATGAACGGAACGAGTGGAGTGATGTGTAATGGTCACAGGCCAACACCTAGTGGTTGGATTTTGAATTGCCGTGCGTTTTATGTGTTTTGTGTGCTCGGACCTCGGTCCAGTACCAGAATTGGCATAGGCAACAATAAGCCACCGGAAGTGACCTGCAGAACGGCGGGACAAAATGACTCCCCCCAGTGTCGCATGTAAACCCGTCTGTTGGCAGTGATGTTGGTAAAGAAGTTACTTGGAGTTTAGAGTGTTTCCTTAGTAATTAACTAGTCATCTAATTATTGTAGAGAAATAATCAGAGTTAGTTACTTACCAACGTAACTGTAGCTACTGGTTAGTTACTTTACAGTCCAAGAATGCTCCTTGTGACATCACATATGCGCACATATTCTCCGCTCTCTCGCTCACTCCCTTCCACACTAACCTTGTCAATAAAATGGAAAAATGGCACTCGCACCCAAAAAATAACTATCAAGTTTAATAAGTATTAAGTTTAATAAGTTCATCCATATAGTGAGCGTCGCATCAGAGTGTTCAAATCTAGTCAACAGTAGGTGTGCACCTGTCACAGTGACTTGATTATGGAAATGCCATGGGCCATAAAAAGGCAGCTTGGAATAATGGTATGGGGAAAAAATGTATATATTTTTCTCTTCCCATTGGCAAGCCCAGTCTTTGAAATTCAATATGTGGTCACCTATATTCATTCTTTATTTGATGCATACGAGCTGGGTGGCGCTGGACTGGTGGAGTTCTCAGTTCCATAGGGATTGCACGAGGGCTTTATCGCGCGAATCCCTTGAACCAATTGACCGTCTCCGAACACTTCACTTCAATCTCTTTTTGCCCAGGCCTCAGACTACACAGACTTCAAGCTGACTCTTGGCAGCAGGCAGACGTCAATGTCAAGTGGGGCTTTTTATTATGCTGACCACAACAGCAAAGGACCAGACATGACTTTGAGTTTGAGACATTGTCTTTGAGGCCCAGTGGTAAATATGATTGCAATTGGTCCACAAAACAAACACACACTGATCAGTAATGAAAAAATCCTCCTGCATACCACTCGAGCGTACCACAGTTTGCGCACCACTGCTCTATTTTGCTTGCTCAATGACACAGAACTTCAAGAATGAACACTTAGAGTAACACAGTGAAGACACTATTCCGGGACACGGAAGGAGTTTCCACTGGGGCATAGTCACTGACTAAAAGCTAACTTTAGTCTGATCCGGCAGCCAGTCATTCTGCGATTCGTTAATTAATGTCCTGCTCATTATGTCTAATGGTGGCTAAAGAGCTGCAGCAGATTGCTACTGCTGGAGACACCGCGATACAGCCCTCGGCATCTGTTCCTCCACCAGCACTCCCATCCTACACACCACAGCCCAGATGGTACGGCTGTCTGTCTGTCCATCTATCTGTCTGTCAGTCATCAGTATTTACCTGCGCCGAGCAGGTTATGTTTTCGATCACATTGGTTTATCTCTCAGCAGGGTGACTGTAAAAGTTGAGCACAGATCTGGATGAAAATTTTACAGTTGTGATTACATTTTGGTGCATTTTTGTTGCCTATAAGTAGCATACCATAATAGTGTCTAGTTTGACAACTGTATGAGCAGCAGTTGCCTCCACTCTATGTGTATGCCAAACACAGCCCAGAGAGTGTTGTGGTTACCCTGCGGTCTGCCAAGCTTGAGATCCGGGTTCACATCCCACCTCTGGCTGATCTGTGAAAATATTTATTTTTATGACTATAATTCTGCGTACCACCAAAAGCGAACAAACGGTGCGAGAAAAACAAGTGATTGCATTTCGGTGCATTTCTGTAGCCTATAAGTAACATAATAGCGTCTTTGGAATCAGTGACCCCTTGGCCTTGCCGCAGGTTTGCACTCTCTGAGTGCTTCTAGTCACATATGTTGGGACTGAGAACTGAAAAGGTGTTATGGATAATGGAGGAAGTCATTCATTGGCTGCGTCTGAAATTACTTCCATCCCAGATACCCCACTCCCTATATAGTGCACTCAACAGCAACGTCCGAAATGTCGGTCGCTAGAGTCGGCAGTGTCAAAATTATTTTACCTTGGGGGCGCTGTGGCAGAGTGGTTATAGAGTGCCCCCTTGGACCATAGGTTGAGCATGGTCGCAGGTTCTAATCCCCTCTTCGGGTTTTCTGCAAGTCTCCCCTGACTGTTCATCCCAGTTTCTAATTTAATCCTGTCACTATCTCTCTCAATAAAGAATGAAAAACTTAAATATATAATAATAATGATTTAAAAAATATATATATAATTGGTTATATTGCTTGGTTTAGAGTACATCGATGCTCAATACTTTTCACAGTGCATTGTGGGATGATTTGAGTGCACTATATAGCGTACATGGAGTATTCGGACACCCCTACAAAATGGCGTGCACATGGGGGACAGGGAGCGATTTCAGACACAGTCACCATTATGTGACACTCACTGTACTGAAACATGGCCAACATCCTGGCGGTAAATAATTTGAGAGTGAGTCAAGTTAGTCAACTAATTGCTGATTCATCGATTTATGAGGTTGATTGATCAATTATGAAATTGATTAAAAGGCAGCAAATTGAATCAATAATCTCCCAGTTATCAAATAATTGCTATTGAGAGTTTTGTGCTGACACCACCCCCCTATAGGCCAATACAGCTCTGTTCAGTTAAACTGAATATTCATTTCAGTAAATGGCCTCGGCTTTTAGGCCGGTTCAGCTCACTTTTTCCATGTTTTCTTAAAAATGGCAGGGGTGCGGCTTTTAGACAGGTGCACTCATTGGTCTGGAAAATAGGGTATATATTTTGAAGTTATTTGTTGGGCGCAATCGCCGTTTTTAATTCTTTAGTGAGAGAGATAGTGATGGGATTAAATCGGAAACTGGGATGAACAGTTGGGGGGAGACACTGCAGAAAAGCCTGAGGGTATTAGAACCGCGGCACTGCTCAACCTGTGTTCTGGGGTACACGCTCTATAACCATGCCACCGCACCTCCAATGTGACTATAATTTTGACTATAATAAAAGGAGTTGGTCACTGTGAATTTTTTCAGTATTTAAGCAACCAGCTACAGTATGTAGATACTGTAGCTAGTTGAATGCCAGCATGTGTGGAGGAGCATCTTAAAATAAACAATAAATAAAAAACAATATTATGCCCTTAAAACATGTTTTAATGATGAGGATGGCACGCCACATGGCAAAAAGTCCCTGCTCGGCCCGCCAGAGGCCACCAAGGTGAGACCGGCCATTAATACGACGGGAGGCAAATGACAGGTCAGAGGTCGCAGCCAGCAGGAGGAAATGACATCGGCAGGAAGTTATGAATAAACAGTGGGGGATAATCATAGCCTACAAAGGTTCACCTTGGCCAGGATTAGCGGCCGCATAATCTCTAGCGTGGAGAGAGAGAGATAGAGAGATAGACGTCCAAAGAGGGAGAACCGAAACGCAAGAACGCGTCGCCGAGTCACCTTCAAGTCCATAAAAGAGGAGCATTGTTTTTTGGGAAGGGTCCTGCTGTTAGAATCGGTCGCGATGATCACTTGAGGAATGCACAGTAAATTACAAAGTTTGATCTACCGTATTTTCCGGACCATTGAGCGCACCTCTCTAAAAGCCGCACCCCCTGTAATTTTTAAGAAAACATGGAAAAGCACAGGCCTAAAATTCGTGGCCATCTACTGAACTGAATATTTAGTTCAACTGAACAGAACAGCAATGATCAGTGTCCGAACGCGCCCGGGAACAGTGGTGTTTATCAAAACAACAGCGCTTGGCAATATACTAAAAAGGGGCGGCTTTCAAATATGAAATTATATTAAAATATTTTTGTTTTCTTTTTCCACGCGCCGGTCTGAAAAAAAAAGAAACAGAATAGCCGCACCACCTCATAAATCATCATAGTTCAAAGTGAGGGGAAAAAGTTGCGGCTTAAAGCCCAAAGATGATGGTACATTGGTTCTTCTCGCAGTATGATGCTTACATATAAAGACGTTTGTCGGACTCCAATTACATTCTGCACACCAAGTACAAGCCCCTTGCCTCTCGGAGATGCTTCATAGCGTGTAAAAGTATACTATAGACCATATCAATGTTTGCAAACTGAAGTGGCTGTGGGTGCATCCGTGCCAAAATAGTGGTGCCCATGACAGTAGATAGTGGTGTTATAGTGGCACACACAGTTTGTCAAATGTATGACTCGGATGGCGATCTGAGAGCAGCAGGAATATTTATTAATTAATCGTCGCTGTCCACAAACATGATTTGACTCTTTGTATTTGTAACTTATTTGCGACAATGATGACTGCCTTTAAATTGAGTTATAATGCTGTGTATAATGTATTGAATGTACATTTACCCAGGTTTTACATTTATTTTCCATCTAAATATATGTGATTCTTCCATGTGATTCTGGCGAAGCGAGCTAAACTGCACATGCTGCGGCAGCTTTGCTTTGGTGCACAGTCGTGGCGGAACGCCAGTGATGACGTAGACTTTGAAATGGTCTATAGCAGATATACATATACATACGTTGCTCAGTTGATCGCCCTTCTTAACCAGTCGGCTCTGAGCTGATGGTTGGGACTCTGTCCTTAATGTCCTATATGTTATTTAGGACATAGCATTTATTCATTTAGTATTATTATCTATGGATGAGTACAGTTTCTTGGGTAAGTATTTTTCTGTTTCATTGACGCAATTAGTCTGAAGCGGGGTGAGAGAGCAAGGGAAAAAGACCTGCAGCATACTTGTGTCGATGAGGGGAAGCGATCTCACGATGGCTGCACTGTGAGACTAAGCCACAGGCACAAGACTGTATGTGTGCTGGATGCAGCAGTCTAACCGACTGCACCACAGAGCAAGCCCAGTACACATAGATTTTGACATTCTTTCATGTCTCTTACAGCCACCACATTTCCACAAAACCATTTTCTTCACAGCCAAAAAATATATTGGAATGTGACATTTCAATGTGAGACTGGGCTCACATAAATTCTGCAAAGTGCTAAATTAATTGTTATACTGCATACTCTCAATCTTGAAAATCCATTGGCCATACATTGCCTGTGAACATCAGTAGTCGACGATGCCAGTGTGTGCCGTGCCTCTCACACACGTGTGTGCGAGCTTTAGAATCAGCTATCAGCTTTAGAATAGTTGCTTAAAAGTGCTAATCCAATGTTCCCCAATAGACAAGATTATGCAGCAAAAATAGAATGCTGCCATTTTATCCCACTCTTTGTGAACACTTCTGGTGCCTGTATCGCAGGCTTTGTAAAGTTATCGCAGTGGACCAAAATGGCTGAATTTGTCACAAAACGCACACCGCTTCAAAATCGGCTTACTACAGTATGCTTTTTGACACAATTAACCAAAATTGGGGGATGCGATGGCGGAGTGGTTATGGAGTGTGCCTCCCAGACCATAGGTCGAGCAGTGCCACAGGTTCTCATCCTCTCACCGGCTTTTCTGAAATGTCTCTCCCCGACTCTTCATCCCAGTTTCTGACCTAATTCACCACTATCTCTCTCAATAAAGAATGAAAAACGGCCATTGCGCCCCAAAAAAATAACTTAATTTTTTTACATTTAATATTAATTTTTATTTTATTTAAAATCCCCAATATGTATGTATTTATTTGTATTTCTTTTCTTTTCTTTCTTTTTTTTCAGCCATCTTGAAAAAAATTGATCCAGTTCATGAACCTTCCCCGAAGCTGGGACAAATCCATCCATAAGTTATTGTGTTAACACAAGGGATGTGTGCGCAAAACCATTAGATCCCCGTCGCTTTGCATTTCAGGGATGTAACTATGGATAATTGTATCCAGTCAGCAAACCACTGGAATTTTACATAGTATGCCTTTAAGCTGCTGTAATGGACTTGCAGTGTTTCCGACATGTGTCTCTTCGTCCCATCAGAACCAAGAAGACAAATTAACTGTCAGGGCTCCGAACCGGTTCAAGGAACGAAAACCAGAAACGAACAAAATTTTACAGAATTTTACGAGGAGCGGAAACGGAAACGAAAAAAAGAACTGTTCCGGAACAGAAACGGAACATTATGAAATCCACAAAACCGGTTAAAAACGCGATGTTTCTGTTCTCTATGTATTCTAACATATCCTATGTCTGTTCCGTCCCCTTTCACTGTCAGTCATCAAGCCCCATGCATCTGGGGCTCCATCTTGTGGACAGACGAGGAAGTGAATGTAAGGGCGTTTTTAGGTTAATACAGTTGCACTGAAGTCCACCTAATATATTCTGTATAAATTATATCTACATTTAACATTGCACAATATGATCTTTATGAATAGGAAATTTAAGAACGAACAGAATTTTTGCGTTCCGAACCGGTTCAGGACCGATATTTTGGTGGCGGAACGGTTCCGAGAATGAAAACGTTCGATATAGGCCTGCCTGAACCGTTCGAAACGGAACATTTTAAAAATAATTTTGTTTTCAAGCCCTGCTAGCTGTATTGTCAACTGGATGTTCTCAATGTTTCTTCTTGACTTTTAAATCTAATTAACTTTGTTAAAAACTGCCTGTTGTGCTCTCCCCGTGCCCCCAGTGGAGGTGTATAAGTAGGGATTGACAGGGCTGTGTAGGCAGCATTAGGGGGGGGGAGGGGTGAGGCGAGAGTAGCACTGATTAGCTGGCTGATGAGCAAGGACCAGCAGCGTGTGGGGTAGCAGTGCGCGACCCGCTGGATATAGCGGCTTAGCGCATGGACCTTAAGCCTTCAATTATATGCCCCACACAACACAACGCTGGGGACGAGGATCATGGACACAGCAGAGAACTACTTGATGCTACATCCACATGGGAACGGAATCCGTATTTCTCCTTGCCAAAGTGTCCCCCCATCCACATGACGTCCGCATTTTAGCGTCTCCAAACCATTTTTTCTTTTATTTTCTTTAATCCGAGCTTCAAGGTGGAAAGTTTCCGCAGCGCTGACACCTCTATGTAGAACTAAAATCCTTCAAAATATTTTTTTTTCCCCGTTTGGAGGTAGCCTTAGTGACATGTCCGGCTGTACTATTAAATTTGTTTGTGTCTGTAATATTAAATTTGCCTTCTGTAATTTGATATGTATATTAAAGATACTATAAAATGTGTACATTGTTATATAAATAGGCGTTTGTCATTTGATGAGAGAGAGAGAGAGAGAGAGAGAGGGAGAGAGAGAGAGAGAGAGAGAGAGAGAAGCAGAGCGTGCTGATGGTTAATCAGGCTGAGGTGTATAAAAAGAGTGATCTCCTCAGAGTGGACTCCACACTGCAGAGCTGCCAATACTGTCATATGTTCGCAGTGTGTGTCTGTCTGCATGTGCCTTTGTGCAGCGTAGGAGTGAATTATGTGTGCATGCTGAACTTGATAGATGTCTTTGAGGGGATGTATGCCTTCTCAATCACTAAAAATTGTCTGCATTTGTATGTTGCCATGGTGCCCATGTAAAAACACACACACAGACACACACACACATGACTCTGATCCTCCCACCAACCCTCCCTTTCTTCCCAAATCAGTACTACTGCCATCCACTATCCAACATATACTACAGGCTAGAAATGGGGAAAAATGTCTTGGGGCAAACACTCCCTGAAACACAACTCGTACACAAGCACGTTCATTTGTCTGTGTGTACCCGCGTTTTTCTCTCTCTCTATTGATACGTCCGCAAGAGTATCATTTTTTTTCTGGTCTGTTTTTATTCATTTGCTCCTGGACGTAATTCCATTCCCATGCTGCAGGTGGCACTAAACCTATTTGGGCGCCTACCTCGCTTCCTTTATACACGCAAACACGGCGTGTTTGGCCATAGACTGTATGTGTTTATATACAGTCTATGGCCATGGCGGAGCACAGCCAGGAGAGTGAGACAGCGGAGAAAAAACGGATAGGTAGTACATTCACTCCCCTGCACACACTCACACGTACCTCCTTCTCTCCCTCTCTCTCACACGCACACGCATGCACGCACACACACACACACACTCTAGCAGCAAGATAAACTGCCGCGCCCAGTATAAGTTAATCTCTCCTGTAACGAAAACTGCTGTTGTTCGCTCAAATATGGTCTTTCTTAAAATCAGAAATTTGGGCATTGATCTGCACACGTTCTGTGACAATCCTGTGAAGTTTGGCTAAATTTGGTCGTTGCATTCGTCCCCGAGTTTAAAAAACACTATAACGCACAAGGGCACAAGAGTGTATAGGGCCCCACCACAAATTGGTCTTTGTACAAAATTGAGGAACCTTCTGAATAAATTGAGGATGAGAGACTGAAATAATTAAGCCTCCAATGCTTTATTTGAACAAAAAAAGTCAATGATGGTAAATACTTAGTTCCCAACATTATTAAAATGAAAATAAAGCATAGCGGAAATCTGCTGCATATGTCGCCCACTCACTGAACAGGTACTCTCACACCACACCTATTTCATTTGAGCCTCATTAATATGCACAGCAAATCCACAGACCAAGTTTCAAAATGGCCGCCCCATCTGTCTTCTTGTCAGCTGTACTGTCAGACTAACACACCCACCCACAACTTCCCTCACACACATCCACACACACCCGAACACATGCACACACACCCACACACACAAAGACACACACACACCCACACACACACACACACAGACACACACACACACCCATAAACACATACTCACACACATGCATGCACGCACACAAACACACACACACCCGAACACACATATACACATGCACACACACACACACAAAGACACCCACACCCACCCACACACACACACACACACACCCGTCAACACACTCACTCACACACACGCACACACACATAGATAGTGAATAGTATTTACTTTATACCCAGAGGTATCATTTCTTATAAACAAATAAAACGGCCTAACAATGCAGAAAACATACATGAATGAATAAGACAGGAGAAGCCATCACATTGTCCAATTGCCCTGGGCAGATCCCTTTTTATTAGACCGTTTTAGGGCACTGAGTACAAGTGGAATAATTGACACAGAGGTGGAGAGTTAGACATGGAAAGAGAACGAGAGACCGAGAGACAGTGAGCAACGGCGCGCGTGAGAGAGAGCATGAACAAGAAATGGAGAGAGAGAGAGAGCGAGAGAGATAGGGGGTGATGGGAGAGAGAGAAAGAGAGTTGCCAGAAACGCATGTCAAGCTTTCATAATAAAACTAGGTATGTAATGATTCAATATTTAACACAATCAGTTGGTGGAATCGTCGATAAAGCAGCCAAGGAGAGAATTGTAATTCGCCCAGAAGCGAATTGGACATGCCTGCTGCCTTCAGAAGATTGCATATGTGTGTGTTTGTATGTGTGTGTTTGTATGTGTGTGTTTTAAATGGAAAAATACACTAGCTAGTGTATTTTTTATGTTTTTTTTTCACAAATCCCACTGACAACCGACTCCCAAGAAGTCACCTCACCAACGCAAACTAAAACATTTCCTGCCCATTAGCTGTGTTAAGATTGCACATGGAAACACTGACCGTGGTATGAAACCATAATGAATGACAACTCAAGGGACCACAACACACACATGCTCACAAACGCACAGGCACACACACTCACACACACACACACACACACACACACACCCACAAACATAGATACATAGATACATAGACACGGACACACACAAACAGAAACACAAACATGCCTGGAGAGACACAATACAAACACACACATACAGACACACACACACTTCCAGACACACACACACACACACACACACACACTTCCAGACACACACAACATACAGTGACACAAACACATAGAAACATAGACACGGGCTCGCACATACAGATATAGAAGCACACATGTAGAGGCACAACACATAAGGAGGCATAAACACTCACATACAGATACATGAACACAGACACACACACAAATACAGAGACACAAACATGCACATATAGAGACACAAACTTGCACAAATAGAGACACAAATTCACACTCATTCAGATACACAAATAGACAAATAGAACGCCTAAATAGCTATATTCCTTTATTCCTATATACGTTATATAGCTATGTGTTACATATAGTGTATGATGAACTCAAAGAAAAGCTACATTTAAAATAACGGTATAGTCGTCAATAGTTGTAGTCCAAAGCACCAGTGACCACCATTTTTTTGTTTTTGTTTTTTTTTTGCTCGGCTATTCTGTTTTGTTTTGTTTTTTTTCAGCGGTGCATTAGTATAACTTTTTTGACCATCACCAATGGATTAGGAAAGCCTGGATTTGCGTGAACCTCTCAGAGAAACTCTGAAATCCCCAAAGATGCGGTATGTGACGAAGCTTGTGTGTGCTTGCCGTTGTTTTGACATGCGCCATTGTTCCCGGGCATGTTCAGAAACTCATGATCATTACTGTTCTGTTCAGTTAAACTAAATATTCAGTTCAGTAGAGGGCCGTGACTTTTAGGCTTAATGTTCCGGGTTCTCTCTCATTATACCCCGTGCTCTGTATACATTGACTTGTGATGTCATATAGCAGCTGAGCGGTCAGTAGAATAAATGTGGGGTGTATTGATTCATTTTAAGGTTTCCCCTGGTGCACCCAGCAAAAGTGACAAGCTTCCCGGCTAGAGCCAGAGAGAGATCAGGAGATTCAGGCATATCGACAATTACACCCTGAACATATTTTCTACTCTCCATACATCCACATTTACCCTAACTCACCTGTCATTTGTATGATTCCTACACTGATGCTTTCAGTGCTTTCCAGGGATGTCCTTTTAGCAGTCGACAATGACTGCATACTTCTCGTTGTGTCAAGGTGTGTATGTGAGAGTGTGAATGCCTAGAGCGGAATTCTCTGTTTGGGCGCCTGGTGCAGAGATTAATAGGACAGTCTCTCGTGTTCCCATGCAATTCCTCTGTCTGTGGGTGTTGTGTTTAAGCCTTGTTCGCTCTAATTGGATTATCCTAATGGTGATGTAGAAAGTGTGTTTGTGTCTGGTAACGGGGCTGCCGGCTGTATTTAGAGTATTGTTGTCAGGGCTGCCGGTGTTGTCGTTTTCTTTTGTTGTTGTTTTGGATTATTTTGTGTGTGTTTTTCTCTGCAGTGCCATCTGCGAATGCAAGTCGTGAGCCAGTGCGCTGTAAATAGTCACCAGGGCTTGTAGAACACAGCACTTATCACCCTGTAGGATCTATGAAATGACTGGCCCTGTTGTTGACGCAGGGTGCAGCGGATCACCGTTGATCCGTGATCCGTTCGGACCTATCTGTACGGTTCGGCACACGGATCATCCGCGGACCGGTTTATGGAGGAGAAAAAAACAACGCTGGCTGTCTCCGCTGCCGAAAACATGTGCTTTATGCAAGCAAAGATTGAAGATGGAGAGCCAGAGAGAAAGAGAGAGGGAGAGAGAGAGACAAAAAGGGAGCAAGGGAGACAGAGCGAGACAGAGCTAGAGCTTTGAGCGAGCAGTCACTTCCGCTTTTGTCTGCTCGGTCGTTGGAGTTTCAGTTTATGTATGTGTATATGTCGCTTATGGCTTACATGAGGACGAGGATTGTCTATGGCGACAAAAATGCTACTGCTAGCATGGGCTTAGAATAGATGTGGGGGTTCATCGAAGCAGCAACGACTGCATATTTTTCTTTTTTTTTTCCAGCCCATTCAGGCTGTTTTGTCCCAAGCTTTATTTATTAGGGTTAGTGGAAACAGGTGAAGATGGGGGGTAGACATCCGGGAAATACGTCGGTGGTGGGATTCGAACCACCGACTCACCGCGCCATTAAGGCATATGCGTGCTTTCCAGTGCACTGCCTAACCGACTGGGCAGCACACAACTGCATATTTCTAGGTAGTATCTGTGTTTTTTGTGCTTCAGACACCAAGCACCTTCCGCAGCTTGCTTACTGCAGATTGATGCTATGAATTTAACTGAAGTGCTTTTTTTATGACAAGAGACAGAAGACTGGGAATGAGCCGACAAACATGAATCATGGGGAGTATATGTCCTGCTTTGAAATAACAGAATAACAATGTCCGTGGCACTGACAACGGCCTAAATTCATACATACATTTGGCCTCTGAAAATCAGCAGGGGCATACTACTGCCTATACAGCTGGAGGTAAGAGAACGTGTCTACTCTACTAAGTAAAGTTGAATAAAATAAATGACAAATTATTTGCTTTAAACAACTTCAGAGTGGTGCCCTCGCCATGTTTGCCCCTCTTTTGGGCTGCACCCTCTGGGGGACTTCAAATAAAGCGGTGCAGGCCAATGGAGGGAACGGAGAAAGTGGTGCTTTTACGAGAATATCGTAGCGGCAGGCACCCAAAACGCCACACTCAATTTGCACAATAAGCTAATTTGAGGGGCTTCGCTCCTAAACCTTTTCTCCCACCTTCCCTCGAGGAGGCACTACACAGCCCTGCATACCAAGACCTCTACACTGAGAAAGTGCAGTGGTGCTGCTGAATGCAGGGGGTAGCCCTGCTTGATATGTTGACGTGCTGATTCTATGCCGATGCAACTTTCGAAATTGATTTGCTGCTTTTCTTTTTTGTGTTGACCTTGTTCATTACCTGTTGATCTTGCGATAGTTGTTTCATGCTCAAATACATTTCCATGTGTATGTTCTGCTGTCATGTATATGCATTATGGCTAGGGCTGCAACTAACGATTATTTTAATAGTTGATTAGCTGCCGATTATTGAAACGATTAATCGACTTATCGGTTGGATAATTTTTCCTTTAAAAATACCCCAAATTCTTACAGCGAGCAACAATTACGAGAACCTAATCGTGTCAACTTGAAATCTAGTCAAATTTGGTTATTCTTCACCAACATATATACAAAGATTAAGTTACTTCCCCTGAAACAAACTCGTTACATGTAATTTATACTGTAATATTTTCATGGATTTCTTCATATTTATGTTTTTTTAATCAATTATGCCCATTCATATTTTCATAAATTATGATTTAATATGAAATTGTGTCATGAATTGGGGAATATCAGCGGCTGCCGATTACCGATTATTAGATTAGTTGACGATTAATTTTATAATCGATTAGTCACCGATTAATCGATTAATAGTTGCAGCCCTAATTATGGCAAATTGAAATTAATCTTGAATCTTTAAACATTTACGTTATTTATTATTTGGAAGCTTTGGGAGCCCAATTCGCGTTTGGTGTGAACACATAGTTGGACATCACCCCACACGGTCCTGACCTGGTGTGAACACTAGTTAGGATTCTCGTGACATCCTGGGCTTTCATCACCCAATATTGATTCTGGCTCAAGGTGTCTGCGTCTGATACGCCCGTCATCCTCCTTGCTCCAATTCCATCAGACGTTTAGCCTCGTCCAGTCATGTGATCCAGACACCGTCCAGACTTTCACTAGTTTGTTGTGGAAGCCGCGATTTACCGCTTCAACAATACATGAGGAACCGTCCCATTTCTTCTCCTTGTCTACTTGCCTTGTTCCTTTTCCTTGAATTTGGTCGCTTTTTTCTTCTTCTTTTTTTCTTTACAGGGGATCTAGGGGTAGGAAAAGCGTCATACTGCTCTTCGACTCATCATGTCTCCCTTAAATCCAAGGGGAATAATAACGAGAGGTATGCCGACTGCTATCTCCTGCTGGGATCTCCCAGAAACGCACTACAGGCATCAATAAACCCCCCCATTTATACTACTACCCACTCAGCTGGTATATGACATCACGAGTCTGTGAACCAACAAAGAAATCTGACAATAGTCTGGCTGTTCTGCCTGTGACGTCATATTACAGGCCGAACGTTACTACGACTGACTGTCATAAGGCATCCTCCGGGACGGATGAGACGGGGGCGGCAGCACATGCAAAACCATTACATCCCCGAAGCTCTACGTTTTAGGGATATGAATATATGGTAGAATATTAAAACTGATTGATTGGTCCTATCTAGTGCCACTAAATAATAATTTAGCACTATTTCTATATGGCTGAATGAAAAGTATTGGACATCAATGTATACTGGACCAATCAATATAACCCATAATGCATTGTGAGATATAATGCAAACAAACAACCAAAACAACTTGACATGGTGGACAGCAAAGAGTGTGGTAAGTAACCGGCCGAGGCAAATAATAATAAAAGTAAGTAATATTAGAAGATTTTTTTGGGGGGGCGTATTTGCTCTGTGACAAATTGCGCGTTATCCACCCTGCTCACTGTTTTGCATGAATATTGTTGATATACAGACAAAATGGGACTGGGACTGGGATCAGTCACCAATGTGGTCACCATGTGGTTGTGCAGATTATTCAATCGTCAGTTTGTGGGGCACAGATCCGCACTTGAGCATTTGCGTGTGGAATAGCACACCACAGGTTAAATAACGCAGTAGGCGTGTGCTCCCACTGAATTGACCTAGCGCGGTGAAGTGACTGTCAAGATATTTTACCGGAAATATCTGCCATTACAGTACTTTTTAGTAGATATCCTTCTTTACATTATAAACTCTTTTGTTCAGATAGTATATATGGAAAACATTTGGTGTAGCTTCAAACGGCAGCAAAAAATGATTTTAGTGTTGAAATGTTTGCTGCTGAAGGAGTTAATTCTCCAGCTGTGTCCACTGTAGCTCGTTATCTCCTTGCCCAACACGGCCTTCAACAGGCTGAACTGGTTCGCACACCTGCAGCTGGAGCTGTCTGGAGTCTGGAGGTCAGATAGATATCAACGTTGGATGAAGAACGCTATCTCAGCCCTATATTCCAGATGTTCCAGTGTCGGACAGCTCTTCGAGATTACGACATTTAAAAAAAAAAAACATATTTAAAGCATCAATGGAAAATAGCTCAGCAAAAAGGAACATTGCGTGCCGTGTCACTTTTCAACCCACAGAACTGCTTGCAGACAAAGACGAAAAAAAAAACAAAAGATGATTACAATAAAAGAGGAAATAAGGCATATTCAGCACATTCAGCGCTCTGTGGTCACAATCAGCATTCTCACTAGCGCTCTCATAAGGTCTATACTCCGGGGGGTGGAAACACAGACAAACAAGACACACCACCATTTAACCCGGAGGACCCTTTGGACTTTTTAAAGTCCTCGTCACACAAGAGTTGCAAGATGATCTACACAATGTGGGGAATATTACAAAAAATGTTTTAACATCTTTGTGATATCAAGGTTCAATGAAAAACACATCCTGCACACCCATGAATTTAGCAGTAGCATGATCACAGCCAAAATGCTGCTCAAATGAAATGAAACATGCACAAGGACACAAAATGATCGACACACTGAGGGATCCTATTATTTATTTTTTTATCAAAGATCAGTGAAAAACATCCTACGCACATTTTCCTTTCCTTTTTTTATTTTGTGTATGAAATATGAATACATACAACATGTTACTATATTTAGCATAAAGCATTGGATAGGTCACCATTATGGGCACACTTTTAGCATAATTGACTATGGCCTTTAACGATTTTCTCAACTACTCGATGACTACTCAATTATAGAATTAATCAGCCACTAATTTCTAACCGATAATCGCTCATTGCTATACCTGCAGTTTTGCACTGACACTACCGCTATTAGTGTAAGCAAATTTTGTATTGTTGTATTTTTTCAATATTGTATTGAACTTATTAATTATTAAATTAGATGAAAAAATGTAATGTGAGGAAAAACATCAAATATAATCAAAAAAATGAGGGTATACATTCATTGTAATTAGTTTGTCTCGGAGTGAGTAACTTAGAAGAACCACATTTGACTATTTTAAATTGACATGAATCTATTGTGATTGTTGATCAGCGTTAATATTTTTTTTTCAAGAAAAGATATCCAACTGATTAATTGACTAATTGTTTGAATAATACTCAGCTAATCGACTATTAAAGTAATTGTTAGTTGCAGCCCGAGTATGCATATACAGTATTTCCATGTAGTGATGTTTAGACAGACATATAGCTCATGTTGCTTCAGAAGGAGAAATAACTGAGTGAGAGACATGCGTTGCATCATTTTTAGGTTTATTAGGATGTAAACCATATTGGCAGCATCTAGGGTAGTCCTGCCACCAGAGAAGGCAACAGGGGGCACTAGCATAACATGTATAGAGCAGAGATTGAAGCACTTTGATAGAACAACATGGTTAAAATATAAATCATATTTAGCCTTCTTTATTTTGCAAGCTTTTTTCCAGCGTAGCGCCATCTTTCCATTTTTATTCACAGGATTAGTCGAGAAACCGTGGTTGAAGAGATCGGCGGTCGACATTGCAGAAAAGCCATTACTATGAATGAGGGCCGTCTTTATGTTGTCTCTTTAACTGCTTCACCATTGACAACCCCCAGTTTGAATATTTGATCACTCATGAAAAGCTGAAGAAATTGTGGCCCAGTGGGAGTTTGTTGTTATGAAATACAGCCCAGTTGCAGTGCCAATTTGGACCTTGGGAAATAATGGCCATAAGTGTTTGTGGCATATTGGATAATGTTTCTCTGCATGTATAACTTGTACTTGGTTTTGCATTATTATTATTTTTTTTATCTTCTACAATGCATCGTTGAGAATGACCAGGGTAGTGGTGCCCAGTTCTATGCCAGAGGGGTAGGTGGCAAACTCACAGCTATAATCTCCCTGGTCACTCCTCTTCACATCCGAGATCTCGATTGAAGGGTTGAGCAAGGTGAGATGACTGTTTGAAAAACTCACGCGGCCTTTCAGATGTGAGTCTGGGAAGTGAGGGCCAAAACTTGGATGGAAGACAGCAATGTTGAACCTCTCGTCTTTCCCTGATTGGTACACCCAAGTCACCATAGTGGCCTTCACACCAGATGTGTCATTCCAAGCACATCCCAAAATGGCAGTCTCTCCGGGGTCGGAGAAGACCTTTGGTTCCACCATCACCTTCTGGCCATCAGTGAATAGAAGAATCAGTGAGGTGTTTCCTCGAGCAGTACCGGAGGGAAAGGCGGCAGACTCGCAAATATACTTTCCTCTGTCGTTCATCTTCACATCCGAGATCTGGACTGAGGCCTTGAACAGTGTGGGTGGGTTGGTAGCAAATGTTACCCGGCCTTTCTGGGACGACTCTGGGTAGTGAACCCCGGAAATGGGGTTGTAAGTAGCAATGTTGATTGTCTTTCCTTCCATGGGTTCAAACTTCCAGGTTATCGATATGGGTGGAACACCGAAACAATCAGTGAAGGCACAGGCTAGGTTGACGGTATGGCCAAGGTAGGTAGACATCTCAGGAGCCACATTCACTGACTCGTGTTGACATTCTTGAATGATCAGGGAAGTGGTGCCTCTCTCTGTGCCAGAGGGGTAGGTGGCAAACTCACAGCTATAATCTCCCTGGTCACTCCTCTTCACATCCGAGATCTCGATTGAAGGGTTGAGCAAGGTGAGATGACTGTTTGAAAAACTCACGCGGCCTTTCAGATGTGAGTCTGGGAAGTGAGGGCCAAAACTTGGATGGAAGACAGCAATGTTGAACCTCTCGTCTTTCCCTGATTGGTACACCCAAGTCACCATAGTGGCCTTCACGCCAGATGTGTCAT
>OMKY01015890.1:1031-11196 GCA_900302395.1 Bregmaceros cantori
GAAAAAAAAACAGTTTTGTGGATTTCATAATGTTACGTTTCTGTTCCGGAACAGTTGAAGAAATCTTTTTTCGTTTCCGTTTCTGCTCCTCGTAAAATTCAGTAAATTTCTGTTCGTTTTCGGTTTTCGTTTTCGTTCCTTGAACCGGTTCGAAGCCCTGGTTATGGGTGTATCCCCAAAAAGAAAGCTTAAAAGAAATCATTATTATTATTATTATTTTTATTATGCATTGTCTACCCCAATCTCTTCAACCCCGTTGAAATAAATATGAAAAAAAGGCTTACACCAGAAAAAATAACTTTAAAAATATGGAGGAAGACCTGAGCCTTGACGCAAATCACAGATACTATTATGTCAGTATGAGGGCCTACTCTCGGTATGTGTGGGGATGCTGTATAATGAGAGGGTGAATGAGAGGTTAATTTGCTACGCCACCAGTTCAAACTAACAATGACGCTTCCCCCGCCGTGCTCCTCGGTGCAGGTGTGGTTCTCCAACCGGAGGGCCAAGTGGAGGCGAGAGGAGAAGCTGAGGAACCAGCGTCGTCAAGCCAGCAATTCTTCGAGTCACATCCCCATCAGTAGCAGCTTCAGTACGAGCGTCTACCAGGCCATCCCTCAGCCCACCACACCAGGTGGGTAACACCAGATCCACCCGGTGGATTTGCAACACGTTCATACCATAGTGTTTCGATGCCACACCACTCCGAGTCCGCCATCATTTGTATGAACCAAGAACGGAAAACACGGTGGCTGTGTGTGGCTCTGGCCCCTCCCTAAACTAATGAATGTCAGTGAAACTATGGTAAAAGCAAACTATGTTGATGTGTCTAACATTAAGTTCAACTGTTCAACAGTGCATTTCACTGCCTCACATTACGTAACCGACTGTCCCACATTAGGACGTTGCAAAAATGGCACACAGTAGGGCAATCCATATACTTGAGTCAAATACAGGTTAGATGGTGACCAATAGAAATCAAGGAAGAACCTCTAGCATGTTTGGTGCCCCAGTTATAAAAGGTTGCAAACAGCATTTTGTAGCCAAATCAGAGTGATGAATATAATAGCTATGAGCCCCATCATGGAACTATCTTCATCATAACTGTTACATCATCGAATGATGTCATTGCAATTTACCACCCACTCACTACATAATCATCAGTCTAGGTAGACGCATTGTTGTGTTATAATTGCATGTTTTCGTTTGTTCTTGTTGTTTTCCTTTTGTTTTGCTTCCAATGCAGTCTGTTATGTTTGCACATGTTTTGGGACCCCGCTCGAAAGCGAAACGAATGCACAACTGGTGTTTATTCCTTGAAAAGAACCTCTGAACAAAGTAATCGCATGACCAACAAGACCACATTACATAATCACCTGTGCCATTATGAAGCAGAACCAGATTAACCTAACACATTATTACATCACAGCCAGCGTCACCAGGAAACACGATCACCTCTGACATCATCGTGTTATATCATCACCGGTGACATCATCATATTATATTACATCACCGGCCTTCTCATAACTTAGCAAAGTCGCATCATATGCAACTTTCAGTGTTCATACTAATAATGGGTAATTACACCATTGTGTGGTTACATCGTTATTACCCATTGGAACTCTATCCATAGTTCCTCTGTAATTCTGTTCTCGTCCACAAACACCGTTTTTCAGATTGTGGGTTTTTTCAACTAACAATTTACTAACATGAGTTACTGTTTGTGGTCGTTCCTCAGTATCGTTCACGTCAGGGTCCATGTTGGGTCGACCGGACACAGCTCTGACCAACAGCTACAGTGCACTGCCCCCTATGCCCACTTTCACCATGAGCAACAACCTCCCCATGCAGGTCAGTAAACCTAAACCTATGGACAGATGAATGGATTTGTCCCAGATTCGGTCTGTTAATGCTCTAGGGTAGGTTCACGAAGCGATGAGATTTTAGAGGCCAACACTTTCAAAATGGCCAAATTCAAGATGCCTGAATTTTTGTTTGATCCATAACTTCTGACTGGATGGATGCATTTGTCCCAGATTCAGTATGTTAATGCTCTAGGGTAGGTTCGTGACAGGTTCACATTTAGTTTTATGCCATTATTTTTATCTATCGTGCTGTGTATTGTTGTATTATGTTTGAGTGCTTGTATCCATTCACTGCAATCTGAATTTACCTGCGGCTATAAATAAATCGTCAGTCAATCATTTCGGTGCCCACTGAATCCTTAGGATCAGCTGTCATTGAGTGACATTCAAGCTAATAAAGAGGCTAACCTCTGTTTCTCTGCTCGCCCACAGCCCAGCCAAACCTCCTCGTACTCCTGCATGCTACCGACCAGTCCGCCGGTCAACGGGCGGAGCTACGACACGTACACGCCCCCTCATATGCAGGCGCACATGAACAGCCAATCAATGACGGCGTCTGGTACCACCTCGACAGGTACGCACAAGAATCACCCCGCCCACCATCACATACACACGACCTTTGACACGATGGAATATGGCAAATCAATTTTATCAGCAGAACTGCCGCGGTGCACTACATGTCTTATAAACACAGTTTACAATTCTCACGTTTCATCCATTTGGCACAATATTAATTCTTGCATGGATTAGTTAAATATTATTAGAATTATAATTGTACGACTAATGGATAGTTCATATAGCCTCCATCCTATGTCCTATGAACAGCAGAGTTGTTTTTCAAAATGGAACATTTCCAAAACACAATTTCTCTTTGTAGATATCCTCCTCTCCATTTTAAGCTGTTAATTCTTAAATATAATTTGTACAGAATATTTTGCAGCCCTTCAGACGCCAGTGCAAATGCCTTGCCGTGAAAAATGGTTGCTACTGAAAGAGTTAATTAGTGGGACCCCACCTTTAATACAGTCACTCCTTCACTCCCGCGAGATTAAATCCTCAGATCTTTTTAATAAGCCGCCGTTTGCTTGCGTTAGCGTTCGCGGCAATCTCGCCGCGCAGGATCCATATCTCCACCTCGCACTTCCCCCGTGCACCCCACACCCGCCGGACGCCGTAATTGAAACAAATTCATTTGCGCCGCGGCAGCCATCATGTCAGCGCCGCTGTCGGAGCCAATAGTTTAGTTTCAGCCCATTAGAGTGCAGTTACCCCGGCCGGTACGTAGCGCTACTAGCCTTGACGACTTAATCACGCGCGGCCACATTTCCTGTGTGCTTAATAGCTAATTAATTTGATTCATTTGCTGTTGTACTCCCCTCCCAGTAAATGCCAGCGCCGACGCCCCAATTTATAAGGGCCCCCGACGTTATAACGGCGTGGCCATTACGCATAACAGTGTGACTCACTGCCCCCCCCGCCCACCTCCTCCGCTAACGCCCGCGTAGCTGTTGATGTGTATAGCGCCCGGCACGTCGTTGGTTGTGATGAGGGCTCGAGGGCGGGCGAGTCATAAATAGGCAGCCGTGTCAACTTGCACCTCCGGCTGGGAGGAAGACCACGGGCTGAGCTGTACGAATCGCTAGAGAAATATAGGGTAGAGTGCCCTAATGTGGGACACCTACCATCCAGAGGCTCAGGCTCCTCCCTAAACTAATGGATGTCATTGAAATGATGGTTAAAGCAAACTATGGTAATGTGTCTAACTGTGTTTAACTGTACCAACACTCACTATTCCACCTTGTGCAACTGACTGTCCCACATTAGGAAGCTGCAGAAAAGGGCCCACATAAGGGCAATCCGCCCTACATTGTAAAACATGCAAAACATTTTATATTATTGTAATGAATATTAATGTTGTCGACTGTTAGAGATATGCTAAACTTTAGTGCATTCGGGGGGATTTCAAGATGAATGTTTCCCCATACAGGAATAATGCCATTAAATCTGCAATCTATTAATCAATTAATCAATCGATTAATCAGCAGCGATTAATCGCTTCATTGCTTGGTCCGTCCACCACTCAGAACTGTTGGATAATAGTAATGTTAGCACCCAATCTCCAATAAGTGGCGATAGTGAGAAGAGTTTGCAATATTCATTTGGGCTGGCTCTGTGGCACAGTCGGTTACAATGCTGCATCCATCCCCATCCAGTCTTGTGCCTGTGGCTTAGTCTCACAGCGCACGCTTCCCCTCGTCGAGATTTTTATGCTGCAGGTTTCCATCCCCGCTCTCTCGTCCCCCTTGACACTAACCTTGTCAATAAAGCTTTGGGGAAAATGATGAAAAAGATTCATAGATTAATTGTCTACTAAAATGACTATTAATCTGTGATCAAAAATAGGATGACACTAGTAGCTGGTTTAATAGGGGGACAATGGGGTGGGCTCACTCACACTGGGGGTGCTGGGTAGGTGACGTTGTAATGGGTTGATTCACAGATAAGCCAGAGAAGTGGCAAATCAGAATGAGAATTGGTATTATTTCTCAGGGTCACCCCTCAGCAATGCTTTTGGCTGATTAAGGGGAGTGAGACTGTGTGAACCAAACATAAATAATAGTCTATAATATATTCAATTATATTGAATGGATTACAACTTTTTCAATGTATAGAAATTGGTGGGTTGAGAAGAGCCATAACCGGACTATGTATACATCTTTTACAAGCTCATTATATTGTAATGATTAACCCAGAAACGCACATTGGTAATGGATGGATGGATTTGTCCCAGATTCGGTGTGTTGATGCTCTTGGGTAGCTTCAAAAACTGATTTCGATTTGGGAACCCGACACTTTCAAGGTATCTGAATTCAAGATGGGCAAATTTTAGTTTGGTCCATTATTTCTGTGGATGGATCGGGGGCTTTGAGCCCTTTTTTGCAGCTTCCTAATGTGGGACAGTCAGATGCCTAAGGTGGAACCGTGAAATGTAGTGTTGGATAGTTGAACTTAATGTTAGACACATTACCTTAGTTTGCTTTTACCATAGTTTCACTGGCATTCATTTGTTTGGGGAGGAGCCAGAACCTCTGGAGCTTAGGTGCCTCACATTAAGCCGTGGCCCACTTTAGGGCACTCCACCGTATGTCTCCCCGACACCCAATAAAATCTCACCACGCCTTTCTCTGTCCCGACAGGACTCATCTCCCCTGGGGTGTCAGTTCCGGTCCAGGTCCCGGGAGGGGAGCCCGACATGTCCCAGTACTGGTCCCGGTTACAGTAGACCCGAGTCATCCACTGTCACCAACCCCACCTCCTCATTACCTCGCGCTTCAAGCTCAAAGACTTGACTAGGGTTCCTCTCCATGGGTCCCTGGAAGGAGCCTGCTCGACTCCATGTTACCCCCTCACACACACTGCCTGTCCCATCATCTGAAGTCCCCTCCACGACATGTTCCTCCTACGATGAGGAGGCGACAAGGACTCAGACAGGACTCCTCCTGAGGAATACAAGGATAGAGACTCCTCGCTTCACGGACGCAAGGACACGACCGCGTCCTGCAGAGAGGACACAGCACTCCCCTCCGAAAGAGGACATAGCACTCTAAACCCCACTATCAAGGACGCAAGGACGAACGCAGGGTTGACAACCCATGGATTGGGGGAAACCTGCGGATCAGGGGAAACCTACGGATCGGGGCAAACCTACGGAATAGGGGAGAAATCTTGGAACTCCACACATGGTGGGAGACGCTGATTGGACAGGAAAAAGGCACCAGTGTAGTGTCAGTTACACTTTTACAGAACAAATCTATTGTTTTGTTTTTGCAACAACAAAAACTATTCATTGTCATTCTTGGCTATTGTTTCATGCTGTCTGGTGTATTTGTAAATGAACATTTGTATGTTGCATATTGACATAGATATGTCGATGTGAAAAAAGGAAAAAAAAAAAGAGAAATAGACCCCTCCTCCCAAGCCAAGATCAAGTACCGACCGGCCGCTGGGATGTGTAACCAGCGCTCGACGCCAAGGCTGGCTCGCGACGACAGGCTAACGACGGCGGCTCGTGCAGGCCAGATGTCGCCGTGACAACGGTTTTAAAAACAAAACAAGAAAAACTGCTTCTACAAAGCCTCCTCATGGAGGCCGCATGGTCCTGGACGCTGTTCATATCATTGTAGACAGGTGGCAGACGCTGGGAAGTACTGTGTTGAGTACGGAAAAAAAACCTCACAGAAAAAGGAACTAAAAAGACATGGATTGAAAAAAAAAAACATATTTATTTGTTTTATTGAAACTTCTCGCAAGGAACGACGTTCACATTCTCTCCACCCTGCCACCGACACATTGTTCTGTGTGGTTAACAACTTGGATGGCTGGGTGAAGTCTACCTCCATGGGGACCATCGGCCACAACTACAGAATGTTGTAGCGTTGCCGGGGACACTGCACACCACCCAGGCAATGGCCCTCTGCTATGAAATGCTTTAGCGCTAGCGATAACAACAAGAAGCTGTTAGCGCTAACGACACTGTCGCAGTGCGGTATTTACGGACCCCGAAGTGCTACAGTTGCTAAAGCCTGCTGCGGTGCTCGGCGCTAACGGTGTGAACCCACCAATTTCCATATAAGTAAAATGTATCATATGCGTCACACTATGACTGTTGAGCGTCAAATTGACAGCCCTTGTTGAAAATGAAATATTTTAAATTCACAACACTGTCTATTGTGTCCAGATGCATATTTTTGTGTACTTGGTGGGTGCACACTGTAAGGCATGCTACATTGCTAGCCGGTAAAGGAAGGCTATAGTGCTACGCCGCTAATCGCTAATGGACCCTGTAGCACTGCAGATGTGGCGAGACGCTTCAGTGGTTGGATGCAGTAGGTGCTATAGCTGCCTTTAGCTAGGGCCTATGCACAATGCCAGCAGTGCAATTGCTATTCTGGCCATGCAATATAGCAATTGTATGGTTAGTCGTAGAATAACCCTTTGCACGTGTCTCGCTACTTACGCCCTTACCGATCACGAAATACTGTCGCACTAGTTTCTACGGGATTGTTCCTACAGAATGCTGTAGTGATGCAGTTGTGGTATGCTATTGCTAGTATATGCAATGTTAGTTACAACAGCATATTCTAGCAAATCATTCCAAGGGAGACTTGAGTGATGTTTGCAATAGGATGCTCTAGCGATAACCAATAAGGTATGCTGGCGCGACTGTTGCCGTTGGGTCCTGATGTGATGGCGTTACAATTACTACAGCAGTTGTGGGATATATAGCGACGTTATAGCAAGCGGTACTATGGGATGCCAAATGGGCCGAGATCATAGCGACCTATAGCACTTTGGGAGTAGTGGGCGGACCCGGCCGCTACAGTCGCTGTACTATAATGCCAATTGCGATTGGACCCTGTAGCTATCTTCGTTGCGAGATGCTACAGCAACATTAGGTATGAGGTGCCCTTGACGCTAACGTTTAGCTAAGAGCAGCAGCTAATGGGACACATGCTAAGGGTTATTCTAGCCATGGAATTTAGCTTTCTGGTGACTCGTAGCACTTCAGGAGCAGCGCACGGCCCCCGGTAGCGCCTCTCCAATCTGTCTGTGTCCAGGAGTGAATGGTGTGCGTCTTCCGTTTGCGAGGAATACCTCTGGAAAACGACAGGTCCTCTCCAATAAAACTGCTCATTTCCGTTTCTATTATCTCGATCGTATGCGTGTGTGTCCCATGAGAAAAACGAAAACCTTTCTTTAGCGTTGTATTATAGTGTCCTGAGCTATTTAATTCTTATAATTATTGATTCCATTGCTTGACAAAAAGTTTAAAAACGTGTTTTTTGCCAGTTCGTTGATGAGTACATATCAGATCTAATCATTGTTGATTGTAAAACAGACCAAAGCCTTTGTATTTTTCATCAACTTTGTTTCATTTCTTTTTCGTTTTGGAGGAAGAGAAATTCGTTCTTTGTGTTGCGCAACATTTTATAAAACAATTTCTGTTTGTTTGTTTGTTTGTGTTTAAAAAACGGAGGACTGTGGAGGACCTGGCATCATCATCATCATCATCAAGTCGTGCGACGAGCTTCATCTGTCATTTATATGCGTTTTATGCGTGTGCGTGTCTGTGAGTGCGTGCGTGAGGGAGTGTATGTAAGTGTGTATGCGGTCGACAGGCACGCGGGGTACAACGTCTGAGCAATGCTTATCGTCGACAGAGAAACAATACACACACTGTCTCTTGAATATTTCAATTTAATTTTATTTAAAAAAGGAGCTTTCTAAATGTATTTTGTGAAAACTATAAAACATTTTGTACAGTAAAAAAATGTGTTCTAAAGCAAAGCTTTTCTTGTCTTGGTTCCCTCGTTTCTGCTTCCTGATCAACAGCTCTTTTAAAGGTGCAGTAGCTGATTTCATTACAAATGTTTATATAGAACCATCCACGACCATTCAATTGGTCAAACTGGAGGGCGGGACGATCACACTGGTAAATGCTGTGATTGGTTGATTTAAAGATTGAACAGAGAGGTAGCAAATCGGAATGGCAATGGGTGTTACTTCTCTACCCCACCCTTGATTGTCAGGGTTGAGAATTTGTGAATCAATGAACATTCCAACAGTTTTCCCATACAATTTTGCAATGGTTTGGATGTCTCTGTAGACATGATCTCAAATAATCGCAACAAGATGATCAAGACTTAAAGATGATAAAGATATAGCAACTTTCAACTCTGCCACATCCATTTTGAGATTCCTCATAGAAAACAAAGACTTAAAAAAACCCATAACATAACATTGTAAATTTAGTATTATACATGTGTAATACATATAGAAGAATACAATAGCGTAAAAAATAATACACTTTTTATTTAACAAAAAGTACACATTTATGGCATTTTGCCAAAGAAATCTCAGCTACTCCACCTTGAATGAGACCTAATGATGCTGTACATTGCCATGCAACCAAACACAACCACTGGTAGCATCTACAACCTATCCCAGACCACACAGAGCGCTCACACACACAGACACACACACACACACACACACACACACACACACAACCCAATCCGACTATTGTTTTGGTAGAATTACGATGGCGCTGAAACAAAAGAGCAGAGACAGAGTTTGGTCTGAAGGGGATGGATGTCTGTTCACGGTGGCTGGAACGAAGGCACAGCTACATCTTGGTTTGGTATAGAATGGGTTAATTACGGTTAATACTATCTATCAGCAACATTATTAGTTCAGGCCAAGCTAATGGATCGTAATTCGATGGATTGTCACAATATGGTGATGCGAAAGTAACCCATTTCCCAGGAACTTGCAAGAAAGACCGTTGCATTCAGCCCCATACAGTCTTGTGTCTGCGGTTTCGTCTCACAGTGCACGCAGCTCTCGGACCCTGACACTTCTCGCAATGCATTATGGGTTATATTTCTGACAAGGCGTGCCACATGATTCTGTGGCACGCCTTGCCCCGACTCGGCTCGTGCCGATGCACAAACTACGTGTATGCTTGGCGGGAGGTGTGCGTCCATCCCTCGTGGCTGCGTGCCATGTCGGGACGGAAATTTTCAAGTGTTCAAAGTTTTGGTCACGACTAAAAAATCGCGACGGGTCATCGCGTACACGCAAGCTGGCCGTTGACGTTTCATGAAGTCGTCGGCACAATGTGGGAGGATGCGCGCCCGTTTGCACGCAGTGCTGCAGTGCAATGCATGTTGTTATGGCCTGTTAATAGCAACGCGGGTACATAATAAAATATACATTGCAACTATAATTGCATTCCAAGGGCGCACGGCTCTTCGGGTTACGTCTATTGCAGTCAAATACTTTCACTGTTATTCAAATAGCGGAGCAGCGGGCATGTGCGTGGGTGTGAGTGTGGAATGACAGTCCCTGCGTGCCTCTACGCAGATTTCCCTCAGAAAACAACAGGCTCGGGTCCGCGTTGGCCGAGTGGTTATGGACACCGCACCTAACGCGACCCCATTCGTGTTAGTGGCGCTGTGTCTACCGCAGCGTCCGCAGTGTCGCGAGTTCGACTCCGCTCGTCGACTTATCTGCAATGTCTACCCAGGATCTCTTCAACCCAGTTTCCGAATAATCCTATTCAATAAAGATGGAAAAACGGCGCATATTTACAGCAATTTTGACTGAGCAAGGCGAAATATGTATCATTATAGAGTCAGCAAATACGACGGCAAATGAGTCAAAATGAGTTTTGAGCAGGGAATCAAATAACCGTGTGCGTCACGGGAGCGATACCACTGACAGAGTAACCACCCCCC
>OMKY01015908.1:2124-14614 GCA_900302395.1 Bregmaceros cantori
GAGCCTGTGGTCCCAGTGAGCAGATGGACACTTGCAGTCCGCAGGGGGCCTGGCCCCCACCCCCCAGAGGGATGCGGAAGGCTTCGTTGAAGGACACCTGGTTCTGGGGCTCCAGAGCCTTGCAGCAGTAGAAGGCACAGGAGGTCCTGCTGGGGTCCGCAGGAACCAGGTGGACCTTCACATAACTGGGGAACGGTGGGGGATTAAGCGCCGGTGTCACTTCATCTTTAATCTTTAATCTTCATCTTTAATGTCCTTTACTTAGAAATTAAACTTACTGCTTACGTCAAAACAATTTCCACTTCACATCAAACCCAAAACCTACAATACATACATCCCGCCTCGAATGTGTAAACTGGACCACACAATTGAGCAGTATAATCAAAACATTCCAAAACAGATGACAAGATACCGCCTCATAGAGCACATAGAAATAAAAGAAACTCCGCAGACTAACCTCACTCAGACCAATAATGACAATAATCCAAAGCAGAACCCTCAAACTCTACGGACACATCATGAGATCCCAAAAATGTCTGGCAAATAGGTCAGCACGACAACATCTAGGAATGGTCAGAACCTGCCAAGCCTCAACAGAATGACACAGAAGACTGGAGTAAGTTGAGCCATGTGGACATTCTGCTACAGGCAGAGAACGTGAACCATGATTACTTGCCAATACTACTACCACGATTTGTACTCCAAATATAATTGCCTTTCCTTGACAATACAACTTTTGCAACTTCCCAACCCTTCTCACCAACGACGTCTGATGGCGCCCCCTAGTGGAACACAGAAATATCTACTGTACATGCAAACACACCCAAACTACAAGTAGAACTAGTGAAATATGACGATAATGTGCTGCTGTTGCAGAGAGGAATGTTTTGATGCGAGTCATGTGAGTCGCTGTTTTGCTAGCAGTCAATGGAAGCACAACATGACATAAGGTTAGAGGCATGTCCAACCCACAGCCCACGCCCACAGCCTCCACAATGAAGCCATTCAACATTCACAGCATTCTGGCAGCAAGTCAGCATCGCACTCCAGAAACACTAGAAACGCTTCAACCACCGGTTAGGACGTGACGTCACAGACGCATTACCTGGTCCACTATTTAAAGCAGCAAAGTTAGATTTTTTCTTTAAAAAGGAGGTTAGACTTAGCTTCTATTCTCACTTATTGTTAACATTTCCAAGAGCCCAAGTCTCCGTGCTAACTTATAACAAATTAGGTTTTCACCAAACCTTACTGATTTTTATTGTTTGTTGTATTTTAAGGTTTCCCCTGGGGTCCCCAGCAAAAGCGACAAGCTTCGTGACTGTGTTGCTATGCTTAACAGTATTCAGTATACAAGCTGGGGATGGAGACCGGCACGTTTGAGCCAAACAAGGAAACGATGAATCGCTGCCGATTACAAATTAGTTGCAGATTATTTCAACAATGGATTATCATTTGATGAATCAATGAATCGGTTGCAGCTCTAAACTTAACCTAAATGAGTTGAGCAATACAGTAAACACAAAAAGAAGTTACAGAAACTAAAAACAAATTGCTAAGGACAACATGCCATATAATGTTCATCATTTGCTATGTAACATATACGTTTATAAAATTGATGTTGAATTAACATATTTGAATAATGAGTAATTTAAAAAAAACAATATTAGGCGTTGAATCAATTGTACTAAAGTTACTGTTTTTATTGGATAAATATGAATGTTTATACTGCATTCATACTAAAACATGTGTACGATTGCCTAAATCAGTGTTTTTTTTCCAAATGGTCATGAAAATCATCATAGTACAAAATATCACATATTAACGAACAAGAAAAAACATTTACATACATTATGATTGGGTATATTTTATATGAGTAAGTAATTTACATTTTAAGTACTATCAGTGTTTTGTTAAAATTAACCTACTCAGTAACTACCTCAAGTGGGTCTCGCGAGGATTATGTCTGAGGATATGGCGCCCCCGAGTGGCACATACAAGCAATAAACACAGAATTTAGGGTCACGGACAGTGTTGTTAGTTTCTGGTTAACACACATCAGCATAGATGGTACGAATCAGCGTAAAAAGTCTGGGCTCTGAAATATACTGAAAAGTATTTTTGAAGTAAAAAGTACAGTTTCTGAAATGTACTCAAAAGTAAAAAGTATCAAAACATAGGCGCTTAGGTCAAGAAACAACCCAAGTGTTTTAGTGTAAAAATACATATTTTGTATGCAGTGGTGTTGTTTACATTAGACTGTATTAATGCTAATGTAAACAGTTCTTGTAGATCGGTTTCGTTGTGCAAACAAAATAGAGTATGTTTATATGGTCTATAAAAAGTAACTGAGTAAGTACTGATATTTGTGTTGAAAAAGTGTACAAGTAATACTTCTAAAAGTACTAGTTACTTGAAAATGTACTAGAGTATTTTTGCTTTGCCTCTTGCCAAGTGTAACATAAGTGATACAGTGGCAGGTAACATAACTATTGGGGCGCTAATGAAGACTTTGCAACCAGCTCTCTCCATCTCTCCCTGTCCTCGGCCATTCACATGGTGTCACTCAGCCTGCCTACTTGTCCACTCTTGGATGTTATCTTCCCAATGCTTTCTCTGTCTTCCTCTCCTCCTTCCACCGGCCACTGTTCCTTGCACGATTGTTTTTGAGAGTCCTTGGGGTCTCGTGACATGTCCGCACCATTTTGGTTTGTGGTTAGTGGATTTTGAATGTGGTTAGTGGATCTCCATATGTTCCAATGGCTTGTTTTAACAAGATAACAATAATAATAACAATAAAACAGTCAATGAGTCCGTAGGTATTGTAATGTTTTAATACTTACACTTTGTGTCCATCTCTGACTGAAGACTTGCTGAGGTTCTTTAGTTGGAGAAGGTGGAGCAGGAGACTCTGGGAAGTGGAGTCATAGCTGGAAGAAAAGGAGTTATCATTAGTGTTCTAGATATAACCATTCACCATCCAGAGTTATCATTAGTCTTCTAGATATAACCATTCACCATCCAGAGTTATCATTAGTCTTCTAGATATAACCATTCACCATCCAGAGTTATCATTAGTCTTCTAGATATAACCATTCACCATCCAGAGTTATCGTTAGTCTTCTAGATATAACCAGTAGGGTCGCAGCTAACTAGGGCTGCAAGATGCCATGATTAGTTGCATCTTGCACTAACAGAACTGTTTGAGTACAGAATAAATTGGCGACAAATCTTATATACAATAATCACCAAGTAATAGGGTTAGGGTTGTGTGATGACATCACGGCTCGGTGGCGGCAGACATTTTGGTGGTATCAGTAAACGTATACGTACGGTTAAGTGATATACATTACTACTGCACATCCATTATAGAGGGGCAAATACAATGGATGTAGTTAGGCTGCAATCTGCTGGCGATTGATAGGACAATATTATGCAAATATCACCCTATGTTTGTTTGTCTGACCGCAATGATGCCGCCAAAATTTCTGCCACCGCCAAGCCGTGACGTCACCGTGCTATAGATTATAGAACTAAAGATTATAGAATCAAGTGGAAACAAATCTAATAACTGATAATCACCAAGGCATTCAATCATTGCTGTTGCCATTGGTTCACTCAAATTTGAAGGAATCGCTCCTTTTTGAAATTATGAAATATCAAAAAAAGGACATAATTGATTATAAAGACAAAACCTAAATCTGAAGAAAAATGTCAAAATGCTACTGCGTAACTTAATTTTAAAAGGTTTGTGTCAAATTAATTAAGTTACTTAATTGCAAATGTATTATTTGAGAATAAGCACATTTAACTATATTTTAAATCTAGAATTAACAAGATTGATCCCTTGTAATGGTTGTTCTGCGTTAATATTTCGGGCGTTGCTTTTAAGAAAAAAAAATGTTTTAGTTGACTAGTAGTTTATAGTTACTTAGAAAATACACATGCATAAATCATGCATAGACTTAATGCTACTATCTGTATATGTATCATGTTTCATATCTTAATATCTTTTTCTATTTTATAGAGTGGTGCCTTACACAGTTTCCAATGTCTTCAGTACAGTTTTTGTTGTTTGTTTTAGTTCTCCAATTGTTTTTCTATTTTGACGTATTTGAGTTCGGGGAAAGGAAATTTCAGTCTTCTTGCAATGCAGTGTTGAACAATAAAGTTCGCTTTGACTTTCAATTAATGAATAATTCCTGCAGCAATACACTGCCGCCGCCACTGGGTGGTGGCAGAGTCCCGCCCAAGCTATTGGCTCGTAGTGGTTACAGTCAAGATTGCTGCCAGATGTGTTTAAACGTCTTGTATGACTTTTATTGGTCAAATTGTCTTGTTTTAGCACATGTCTGTTTCGCTTACTTAATTTCTTTTGAGTGATTCTTTGCGGTGCGATGAACAGTAACACTGCCTGCAGTTCTTCAAAAGAAATTACAGTACATTAAATGTGGAAAAGTCTTAAATGTGGTGGGCTAACTCACAGCACCCCCAGCTGGATCTCAACAGGATCGCAGGCCGAAGACTCCTTCATGTAGGACAACTCCTCCGACTCGTCTGGTCTGCACGCACACGCACACGCACACACACGCACACACACACACCTCCTCCATATCATTGGTATTTGGGCTCCAAATAATTACCTCTGCCAAGGAATGTGAGGTTATATTTTCGGTTGCCTACATTAGTCTGTGAACAACATTAATCGAATAGTTATGGAGGGCTTACAGCTCTGTCGTGGAGTCTGTTCGACCGATGCCTCCAGCACGTGTACAGTTTAGTGCTGGTAGCTTTACGTTACACACAACGTTGTGAGTTTGCTTCTCCCCTCACTGGTAAGTCCTGCAGGTCTGCTTTCCCGGCTCATTCCCTTTAAGGACCCTTCACAACATGATGGACGCTGGATATGTCACTTTAATAAAAGCTTTACTTTTAGCATAATTGACCGCATGGACGTGGGGCACGTTCACACTCTGAGAGTAAAATGTCCTTTACACAAGTTACGGACACTGGTTGTATGTATATGTATGTACTGACAACTTCATTGTTATAGATTTGAATAATTACACGTTTCTCTTCACTATGTGGGGTTCGTTGTGCAGTAGTAGTAGTGATGTCTTCATGGCAGGGAGTGGGCTGCAGTCTTTTGTTTTTCGTGACACATTTCTGCCTTTTCATGTTTTATTGAGCGTTGTCAACAGTGCAGCCTGATCGAGGCTTGTCTGAGTTGAATGCAATCAGGATCACTCGTGATCCTACGCAATAAAAACAATACAACAAGGGGGTGTTGTTGGTGGAGTGGTTATACTCGTAACCACTCTAACAAGTTCTCCCCCCATCGTCGGCTTCTCGGTCTACCCCCTATCTCTTCAACCCAGTTTCCAACTAATGCTATCCAATAAACATGCAAAACGGTGCCGATGTCGGAAAAAGATAAAGTAAAAAAGTAAAAAATGAGTAAAATGAAAATAAATATGCACGCCTGCACAACTAGCGACAGATGAGGCGTAGTAGGTGGGGGGTGTTCAGTGGAGTGTGTTAAAATGCGGTCACACCGGTCGTGGAGCTCCGCAGAACTTCCCTTCAGCTCAATGGCACAGATCCATGCTGACGATTCCTTGAATAATACGACCACTCAGGACCCAGATTTACACAGGACGACGTCCGAGGAACACAGTTTTCTGCAAAGTATCCCCCTGACTCTTCATCTCTCTGTCTGTCTGTCTGTCTGTCTCTCTTTCTACTGGCTATTTCCTATTTCGACTTGTACTCGTTCTGTGGCCATAAGATGGCACAAGTGAGGCAGTAACATCCGTTGTACTGTAGGTTCAGTAATGCACCTCTTCGATACGTTGAGTTAATGCCAAATTGTCTTAAGCTTTGTATTCACAATAGTTGTTTGGTTTCAATGTAAAGCATATACATTTAAATTCATTTAAAGCATACTGACCTTTTTCCTTAGTGCGATAGCACAAAATCTTGTATGTAAGCACCCTGTACAACAAGGCCCATGTGACATCACAATTCGGAACCCTTGAAACAAACTGTTGAACCCTATAGAAAGCATGTCTCTACAATATTTCTGGGTTTCATTAATGCTCTCGTTTTGGGGATATCTCCTTAGCGGTCGGAACGACTGAATATTTCTAGTTCATAGATTAGTAAGAAGTGGTCGTGGCTCCGCCCACCTGCGCCCCCAGGCCTCAAACACGCCGCTGTCTGTGGCCAGAGCGTCCTCCGTGAGTCCGGCAGAAACGCGCCGGGCACGCCGTCCGCTGCGGTTGGCACTGTTGCATCTCAGAGTGACCCCTGGACACACGTTGGACACAGAGAGTGGTTATGACCTCTCAGAGTGACCCCTGGACACACGTAGAGAGTGGTTATGATGACAGATGTTGCTGATAAATCTAGGATTGTTGTTGAAAAAAAACATAAACCAAGACTTTGATCACCGCAACCGGAATGAAAACTTACAATAGAAGGACCTCATCACCACTTTCATTTTTTCAATTAGTTTCCTTTGTGAGAACACATTTTGGTCATGCAGTCTTCAAGTCGTTGCAAGGTACCATGCATTTCATACCTTGTAGCGCTGTAAAAAAGCTAATGATTAAATCCATAATCAAATGAAAATGAATTATGTTTGAATAATCTCTCATCTCATCTATTCTCTCATCTCATCGCGGTCTGGCTGACCGCTGGGTCACCACTGAAGACTTCGCAACCAGCTCTCTCCATCTCTTTCTGTCCTTGGCAATCATAGGCGTTAAGTGGCCAAAAGGGGTTGCCTAGATCCAGCAGGCAGGATGCTAAGAAATACCAGCTATAGCTGACTATTGTTTAGCATGACTTTCCCAGACGGTGAAGAACGGGACGTCCAACTGACCTGTGGAAGTAAACGGCGTTCCAGTTTCCTCGGGCAGCGTTGGAGGAGCCTGCTGGGAGCGTAGCCCTTCCAGCAGTCCACGCCCCACAAGCTCCAGGTACTCCTCGGTCATCTGGGTGAGCGGACATTCCGGTCCGACCGTCGTGGCCCCCACGATGGGCGCTATCCCTCCAGCGACGTGGGGCGTGTCCAGCGGCGAGCTAGGCGGGGACAGCGACGAGAGCGAGGAGCGTGAAGAGAGCGAGGCCAGGGACTGCGGTGTGTCGTGCGAGCGCTTGGCCTTGCCGTGCGCGGGAGTGCTGGCCACGCCCCCGGGGACCTCCGTGGCGACCGGCAGGGCGTAGCAGCGCGGGTGGGGAGCGACGTCATGGAGGTCGTCGTGGCGCTCGTACTGCGGCACGCCGTAGATGTCACTGAAGCTGACGGAGCTCAGGGAGCCGCGGCTGGAAGCCAGGGAGCCGCGACTGGAAGCCAGAGACCCACGGCTGCTACTGGATGAGACCGTGAGGGAACTAGCTGACAAGCTGAGGAAGGGAGGGGAAAGTGAAACTTAAATGGATATCATGGTATGGTATGCAGTTCACCTCTGTATTTTGACGTTTGTAATAATATTTATATTTGCAAAAAGTCTTGTATTACAATACACTAGGGCTCGATTGATCACCCCAAATATTCACAGAGACATAGAAATATTCATATTTCTATCAATGCTGAATAGTATTAATCATATTTTGAATTTTCAAAAATGATCAAGAGGTATACATTTTGTGTAGATCAATAGGTGGTGGTGTTAGCAAAAAACTACTGACAACAACAATGATTCAACTCCTTGGCAATTAATCGATTACCGCATTAGCTGTCGATTCATTTCATAATTGATTAGTCATCAATTTTGTAGTTGTCATCAAACTTGCAACCCTACCTGACACATACCTCCAGTCTAAAGATATGTGGAGATATACTACCCTGTGACAAAATGTTTTTAAAAAATGTATTACAGATCTATGGAAGACACTTTTACCTTTGCCCGCTAGAGGGCGGTAGAAGGAATAGAAGGGCATCTCCACTCATTTTACACTGAAAGCATTTGTCAAGCTTGCCCAAAATGTTGTCAATATTTTTTGACATGCACAGTACTTCAGCAATTACGGTATAGCATGCACCCCTTGCCAACTCTGGTTCTACAGGTGTTGCCACAGATTGACAAACTTTTTTTTTCTAGTTAGAACCAAAACATGGGACTTTTACTTTGCAGAACCGTCATTTTCCACCGACGTTTAGAACCCTCAGACCAGAACCAAACCTACCAAAACAGCCCCAACGGACGCGGGGACAGAACTGGTCTTTGTCTCCTTGATCCGTCTCTCTCTGGCTCTATAATCATACTCTATAACTCAGATGCCCCTGACACTGGTTCAATGTCAAATTATTTTGTCACATTTGGTCATGTGTTGGTCAGACCTTAATGAACTCCCAACATAGTTCCTATGTATAAGAGGGAGGAGTTTTCCCATTCACCATCTGTATGTGGTGCTCGTGGATGGATTGGATGGAAATGGTTGGATTTTCTGATTTGCTTTCTTAATTTGATTTAATCAACACTGTCTGGAAAGCAAAGCTCAATTGTCTTTGTGTATTTAAATTCTGTAGAACTCAGTGCTTGTTGAGGAATGGCCGTGGGCAAATGCTGCATTGTTACACCACAGCTGGTACACTGACCCGAAGATAGATCTGGATGTCAATGTGCTTGAAATGCTTGCTTGTGAACAGTCACCTCTTCAGCTGGGAGTGTAGGTAGGTGGTGAGTCTGGTGGCTTCTTCCAGCTGTCTCAGTAACAAGTTCCTCTTCTCTTGGAGGAGAAGCCTAAGGCAGACAGGCAAACTCTAAAATTCATGCTCAAAAACTGACATAGGAAAGTTCATGGTTTCATTGGTTTCATCAAGACGTTGATGTGGTTGTCTCCCCACGCTACGGTCTAACGAAGGTCTGATGCTATGGGCCCCCCTCCGGAACTCAGAGGTATTGGTTCAGACAGTCGTCGGCCCGTGCATACACCCTGGGGTATCAATGCAGCCTCGGCAGACGTGGGGATCGAGACTCAGCCTTTGAGTGAGGCCGGTTTGGTCTCTCTCGGGCTCTAGTCATGAAGCTTGTCGCTTTTGCTGGATGCCCCAGGGGAAATCTTAAATACGACACACACACACATCTTGAGCTAATAAAGATAGTTGATTTAGATATGTTTTGTTTTAGATTTGTTTTTGATTTTGTAAACCAAACACATTCACACTCGAGTGCCGGCGGCTGATCTAAACCATATCGCCATTACTACAAATGGGGGCAGTCTTTAGGTACAGCGTCTTTAACCGCTTCACCATGGACGACCCCCACACCTCTTTAGTTACAGCTGGCCCATAAGCCTTTGGTTGCATTTGGGCTTCTAGTATGGAAGAACCTGAGCTCTAACCATGTAGTAGCCAGGGTATAAAAGCAGGACAGAGCAGCATGTGTGTGGTCCATGTTCAGACTGCTATCTACATGAGGGCACCCTCAGCAACACCAACAGGCTGCGGGCACAGAACGGAGGGCAGCGTGCCAGTCTGGCTCACAGCTGAGATGAGACACAAGTCCTGCCTGCGTTACTTTTTCTGTTGTCAGTGCCGTTTTTTTCTCTTTTATTGGATAGGAGTAGCCGGAAACTGGGTTGAAGAGATCAGGGGTAGACATTGCAGACAAGCTGACGAGGGGAGAGCCATGAGTCCTCCTCGAGGGGAGACGGAGTGGTTGAACATGCTCTACCATCGAGCCCCCCCCAAGGCCACAGTGCATTGTAATGGTGCTGTGGTCTCGATTACAATGTGTCGCAAGTCCTCATCGGTAGCTCTTTCCCCGACGTCTAGCCCCGATCTTTTCAATCCCGTTTCCGATTAATCCAGTCTAATAAAGATGGAAAAAAACGGCAATGTTTTTTTTTTTATAAACTCGATAGTCAGCGATTAGTCGACTAATCAGTGTTCGGAGCAAGTGCCATTTTATTATTTTATTGTCAGCAAAGTGTGAAAGGGAGACGAGCGAGCTGGGACATGGATATGACCGTGAGGGGAAGCGATCTCACGACGCTGCGTCTGCTGTGGTCTTGAGCCCTCGTTATACAGAGACGGATGAAATGTGCTAATCCGTTCCAGCAGTTGCCCCCAGAGTTTATGTTATGCCTCCATCCGTATACAGATGTACATAAGAAATCCCATAGAGGGCGGTGCCAAGACAGACAGACAGAGCACGTTAAACACTCGGTGACTCCCCACACGTTTCTTATTGCTCTGCCCGGAGCTCAACAGATTGCTAAGGGCTTGAGGACACCGTGACGGATGGAACTACCAACGGAACCAGATGAAAGACTACGTGTGGGGTTCCTTGGAGCAGCGTCCTTAACCGCTACGCCATGGGGCCACCCCACAGGTGTTTTACCTTTGGCTGGCTCCCTGCTTTTGGGAGGTGTGCGCCTGCCGGACTTCGTCCTCCAGGCGTCTTCGCTCCTCGTCCAGGTGACTGTGGTCTCCTAGTAAGCTGAGTTCGTGGAGCAGCGTCTCCTTCTCCTTCACCAGCTGCACCAGACCGCGGTCCCTCTCGGCCTCCGCTTGACCCGACCAGCTCTCCCCGTCCAGCTGGGCTAACTGCTGCTGGATGCCCTGCATCCTGCAATAATTAGAAGTGGCAATTATTTACCAAAGACGAAAAGGAGATCTCATTCCAAGCCAGGTTATCAGGACTTATTAAAGTTTTTAATCTATATTGGAGAGGATTCGTCGGAAACTGAGTTGAGGAGACCGGGGTCAGACATCGCGAAGGACCACTCCTTGTTTACATCGGCCGCTGCCGAATTGTGCCCACGACCTAAAGGCCCATTCATATCCTAATATTACCGATGGGTAAGTATGCGTGTTTCAGGCGTTCCGTCCGCCGATTTCATCCATATACGTATCCATATCAATTTGGGAAGCTCTGGATTGCGAACAAACAGATGAATACGGAGCAATACTACTGGAAAAGGTGGGGGTGAGGTTTGAGTTTGTTTTGTACAAAATGTCAACAAAGTCACAAAATAACACGAGAAGAAGAAGAGCCTTGCAGAGTTATTATCCGCACAGTTCTGATATGTCAAGTCCAGGGCACAGGGGAAAACAAACAGACCAAAACTGTTTTCAAACAAATACAGGAGGCTCTCGGATTAGAGAGCTCTGATTGGTCAGATTAGGGAGCTCTGATTGGTCAGACAACATGAAGCCAAAAATCCAATTTGTTGATTTGACAAAATGCAGAGTATTCCATAGGCGAGGACGCGCCTAGCTTGGCAGGCTGGGTACTAAGATTCGGTCTAGTCCCAGTGAGGCACAACATGCACACACTGAAACCCCTCTAGTGGTCCGAGTTGTGAATACTGACAGAAGCAGACATCCAGGTTATTCCAACAACTTGACAAACGAACCATGCACACAGTACTTACTTCTTTTTAGCCTCTTCATACTGCCAGCTCAACTTCACCTTGTCTACCAGAGGGGAGGGATCTGGGGAGCCGTACTGAAGCCCAGAGACAAGAGTTTTTTAGTATTCTTTGATTTAAAATAAGGCCCAACAGACGTCCTATTTACAGTCAGTTATTATTATTATACATTTAGAGTCCAAAGTCCGGGGCCTAAAACATTCCTTCATTGATTCAGCGTTCATACCTCTCCCAGGAAGTCGGTCTGACAGCCGGTCTCAGTGAACTGCTGCTGACTGGACAAGTCGCCCGTGGTGCTGGACACCTCGTCCCCTAGAGACGACGTGCTGCTCTGGAAGTTCACCGTCAGTTTGGCCAGACTCTAATAGCACACAGGAGAACAGGTTGCGTTTGTACAAAGAAGAGAAAGCAAGAAAATAAAATACAAAACATAAAAATTGAATCGATAACTGATTCACATAGGTTGTGTCAGAAATTCCTCCCATTCCGCTACTCCCTACTCCCTATTGTATTGCACTCACTTAAAGTGCACTCAACAGCAACAACCTAGATTTGGGATACTAGAGTAGGCGCTATCAAAATGATTCTAACATAAAATTCAACAATCATCACCAAAAGTCACAACTTACATTTAGAACCGCGGTCAGTCGCTATATGGCTTGCTCACTACTTTTCACAGTGTATTGTGGGATACTTTTAATGCATTATATAGGGTACATAGAGTCTTCAGACACTCCTACAAAATGGAGTGTGCCCCATGTAGTTCACTATATAGGGAATAGGGAGCGATTTCGGACACAGCCACTGTTTTTTTTAAGAATTTATTTTAAATTGGGCATTTGGGTTGTCTCATTGTTTGGGTTGTCTCCCTCTGCTTCTTTTACCTTCTACTAAACCTCAAGTTATTAAAATAATTGTTGCCAAGATGGGAGCAGGAGTCGTTGATCCTCCTTCCTCTACCTGTTCCCGTTGGATCAGTTTTATGTTGTAATGAATTCATGTTTTCCGTGTCCCTTTTTCTGTCTTGTTTTCTTTTTCTTTCCTTTTGTAAAAGAAAGAAAAAAAAGTTGATCACCGCGGTCCTCATTTGTTCCTCATGTCCACC
>OMKY01015972.1:0-10668 GCA_900302395.1 Bregmaceros cantori
ACTTTGTCTGACTGCAGAACAATTCATGCGCCGTGCATGCAATCTAATACCTTGGAAGTGGTTGTGAAACCCTGGTCATGGTCAAATATGTCTAAACATTTGGAATGGAAAACGTTAGGATTTTGAAAAATTGTCAAATGAAAGACAATATTTTGAATGATTAAATTCCTTGTCTGTTTTTTTTTCCCTTTCTTCAGCCACTCAACATGAAAATTGAGATGTCACATTAAATTGAGATGTCACATTATAGTCTTTGTAAGAACAGAGAGTACACTTCTCAGCTGAAGTGGCGACAGTTCCTCATCCAATCGCTCTACTCGCCGTCTTGCCCCCTTCTTCCATTAGCTCTACTGTAGCACGCCAGATTGCCACTACTCCTCGTGGCTTTGACCTTAATACGCCAGGCTGAACCCTGGCGTATTAAGGCTGAACCCTGTGCATGGGCCTCGCACTATACTGGTCCCAACCTCCACTCTATATATTAACCGTGTAGAGAGGTTGGGGTGAACTTTTGAAATGTCTTGACTCCTCTGTGCTAATGTGTTTAATGACATCACATCATCTAAATGATTTTATTTTTGAATTATCAGCCTGGCGAAGATCGGCACTCAGTCTGGAGGAAAGTACGAGTGTGTGTTCCTGATGGATCCTCCGGTGAAGGGAGTCATCGAGGTGAAAAGTAAGTGTTTACACACCTTGAACCTGTTTATTACCAACCTTCATTTTCACAGAATTACCGTTGAAGTTCTCCTTTTAACGTTTCACAGAATGTGGCCGATAGACCTAAGCGTGATTGTTAATAATGATTTGTTATACAGTAAATATATTTGCACCACTAGTCAAAGGCCTTTTTCTCTCATTTCCCTAGAGGTTGCTTATCTCGGCATTCTCACAGCAGCTATCTAGTTTGCCTGGCCTTGCTGGCAAACAAGGGCCGCTGTCTTCGACTCCCTAAAACACCTGCGTGATTCATTAGACAATGGCTTCTTCATTTCTATGTCCTGATCATTTTCCATAAGTCACGTAGGCACCGTCCGCTAGTCCACATGGATCGACCAACCTCTCGTCATACGTGATTGGACAAAATGTATTACCCACAGTCCTTTGCTCCATTCTGATTGGTTGAGAGCCTCTCTCTCTGTTGAATCGAAGGTTTTAAAACATGATGACTTCTGTGAAATAAACGGAGATTTACTGCTTGACATCGGAGTTGGTGTGTGTGCTTTGTATATTACATACTCCCCTTGTCTGTTGAGAGAAAAGGTTTAAGTATAGCTGGATTCCTTCCAGCCATATTTTTACACCACTTTTATAACAGCTACCAATAACCAGAGATTATCAACAGTCCTCTGTGGTTGATTGGTATCTGCGTTGGGTTCATACTCGGGAGGTTGTTGGTTCAAATCCTGCTCCTGTCAGCAATTTTAAATGGTTTATGAAGATAAAAGCGGAGAACAGGGTTCCAGAGCCCTTCTCTGGTGGCTGACGTGGCAGAGCACAGATATTCTGTACATTGTGCGGGTGTTCTGGTCGTGGGCCTGGTTACACAGGAGTTTAACTTTCCACCCAAATTAAAACATTTTCACCATCCACCAACATGTTTTGTAATCAGTAACGTGAGGGGACTCAAATGTAATGAGCACAAAGTACTAAGGTAAAAATGTACTTTTTACACATTTCAAAAACTACTCAGAAAATTACAAATTACTCATGAAAAGTAATTAATTACAGTAACGTCAGTAAATGTAATTCATTACTTTCCATCACTGGACATGAATACTTCAGTCACTAGTAACACCAACAACCTGGGAGGCTTGAATTACACATCAAACGCAAATTCAACACTGAAGCAAAAATAAAACTCACTAGACACTGTGTGAACCAGGCTGAGTTATATTTCAAACTAACACACATTCATTCTGTAACAAAAAAGTGCATGCAACATATGGCACAGAATATTTCCGTACAATATTCCCTTATGGCAAATTATTCCCTTTAGTAAATCATTTGTGTATAAAATAATTACCCTGCAGCAATCAACATGTTTGTGGAACACACATAACACACAAAGCAACAGTGGTTATTTACAGCAGGCATTTGGTCTTTGGTCAGAGACGTTGGGAATCTAATGATGGACGAGTGTGCGCGCCCACGAGGGGTGAACATTGCAACGAGCAGCGCAGACGACACTTAAGACATCACGAGGTTACAATTTTATCAACTCTTTCCCTACCGGGTTAAAAGGCAGCCTAAGCAATGCTGGCGATCGATTTCCACTTGATTTATTTTCCTCCCAAATATTGAGAACAAATGTTTTTGGTCCACCAAACCTTGCCATGATACCCCAAAAAAACAAATTCTTGTCTTTGGTATTTGGCAGTATGAGCATAGTCGTTATTTTGTGGGATGATTTTATCATCTCCGCAAAGGAGGTCGTTTTTGATTGTGTACGTTTGTTGGTTTATCTGTGGAAAAAAACCCTCAAAAAGTTATGGACAGATTTTCATGATTTTGTTGTTTTAACCAGATGTGCACATATCAACTTGGCAGAGGTTAGAGGTTAGCCTTCAGTTTTAAAATGCACGTCCATGATATTGATTGTGATATTAAAACAGCAACGCAGGTGATGCGTGACAGAGCGGGGTTGTGACACGACCTGCGTGTCTGGTTATGTCCGAATCGCACCCTTACCCTATTTTAACCCTAACCCTAACCCTAACCCTTACCCTATTTTTAGTGGAGGAAATTGTGGATCGAGCGGTTTGGTGTCACGGTGCCTCGACGTAGCCACAGTCTATCGTTAAGGCACGTTCTGCGTTTCAACACTGGCAAGGTCTTCAGTCTTTTATTCGCACATAAGTCCCATCTCCCCACAAGTGCACACAAACAAGCCCTTTTCCCGTCGCATAACAAGGAAAGCAAAGTTGACCCTCTCTCACTCTGCTGACATGATAAATGGGATGATACACACGCAGCATTGCACGAAACATAAATAGGTAAACAAACACGTCCAGTGATAAGGCTTTGAATGTGTGTGTGTGTGTGTGTGTGTGTACAGCAAATACAAATAAACAAAAGGTAAAAAACAAACGCTGACATCTGACAAAGAATGCGCATGTGAACACACAATAAACTTGCGCAGAATAGTGCAAAATTAACACAGTGCAAGCAATTGTCGGCACAGCAGATCAGACAAAGTAGTTTTTGGTAAAAAAAAAATTAAACAATAGTCAATATATTAATAATATTAATATCAATAATGGTTTCGTAATGAAATCATTTCTTCCCGGCATTGGAGAGCAGGTGGTGATGTTGCGTTTTTATATTAAAATAAATGTTGATTTTTATATATGATAAATTTTTCAGCGCCAACCATTTTAAAACTAAAAAATGTGCACGGATGTTTGAATGTCTACCAAATATTTCTTCGCAAATGATAGCTGAGCGTAACAGCTTGTCGTGTAACGAGGATGTGTATTAGGAAGAATTGTGATTGGAATGTTCCACGTTCTAAAAATGTCTCTTCTAACATTCCCAAAAATATTCAGTATGTTCACGGATGTGTTGGCTACCACATGTGTGAATTTGGTTTAAATCCACTTAGTAACTTTTGAACAAAAAAACAACAACACTGTCCTTCAATGTAACAGCGTATAATCATGTTTGACTTCACCATGCTGGCGCCGCACGGTAATGCACCAAATCCGAACACCAAGTCAATAAATGTTTACTGCAACTCTTTACGCATCCAACGGTGTATGACATGTCCCGAAAGACCAATGATACGTACTTTTTATAAATAATAATAAAAAAAGAATCGCTTATCTTGTCAACAGAGACCCACTCCCCCATCTTCCTCCATGCTGTAGACGGAGCAGGCGGTGCTGGCGTCAAGAAGGCTCTACTTGTGGCAAACATTGACAAACACGGCGAGGGCGATGTTTTTTGAACTTCCAAGCCCACTGGGAGGCACTTAAACGGCTAGTCACTAAAAACAACGCTTACCTCAGAAGGTATTGCATGTGGCCCACAGCATTTTAAAATATTCTCTCAATAGGGAACGCATAGATGCGTGACCTCGATCCCTACAGGTTAAATAACTAGCGGCATATGTAGAGCGTCATCATCGGAACCTGTTAAAGGAAAACCAACAATTCATGCTGATCCCTGATCCTAGCTGCATCAGTACATACCGATCTAACAAAGTACTGCTGTGCACCAGGGTGAGTGCACAGGAGGTTAGGACATATTTCAGTAATTTCAGTGGTGGTTTCTTGTAAAAAAACAAAAGATGAGGACCACTGCCAGGTGAGAGGGGAGAAACACTTAGGCAGTCTTGGGTAGATCGCCATCTACTGGTAGATTCCGGCAATATCCAAGTATAACTCAAAACAGTATATTAGCACTGCAGTCTGCAAATATATAACACCATGATATTTACATTGATGGGGTTAAATTTAATGTAAGAAGATTATACTAAAAATTACTTAAGTAAAAGTATTGCTACCTCAACAAAATATTACTTAGGTAAAAAGTAGTCATCCAAATAGTTACTCAAGTAAAAGTACTTGTAAAAAAGTACTTCACATAAAAGCTACCTAAGTCGCAAAAGTACTGAGTAACTTAATAAGTAAACTTAATTTTAAAAAGGACAGAGAGAGAGACAGAGAGCGAGCCCGAGAGAGGGAGAGAGATAGAGAGATATGACGGCAACATATGTGCCAACAGTTCCCAACGGGTGTCGCTAAAGGCAGAGTTAATGTACCGAGTACTTTTTACTGACATCTCTTTCACCTCAAGTTTACTCGGGTAAAAGTAGAAAGTAACTTGTGAAAAATGTACTCCAAAGGTAAAAAAGTACACTCACAAAAAGTAGTGGATTAAATGTAATGCATTACTGCCCATCTCTGCCCCTTTTCCAACCGGGCCCTTGCAATACTCTCACTTGTCCAACAGAGGGCGCCATAGTCTAAAGTCACACCCAATGGCCCTCGCCCATTTGGTTTGTACTGAATGATGGGTTGTCCACGAACAAACATGAATAACAATTAATGTTTTACAACACTGATCAAATTAACGTGTGCCGCCACATAATTTTGATTCAATAAATGTAAATAATTTTACACCTTCAATAGGGCTGTCGCACCAGTAATGTCCTGGGTGGGCGGCAGCCATATTGGTACCCAGAGCGTACAGAGACACGGTTCGAGAGAGAGAGAATGCTAAAATGTGTAAAATATGAATAACAAAAAATGTTAAAATCTAAGAAAGGATGTGGGATATACCGGGACACGCTATAAAAGGAGGCAAGAGAGAAATATTTAGAAAAGATAAACATTATAAACGGATTGGACCCCTACCAGTCACACACACACACACACCCATGGGTGTATGCTGCCATCTTCTGACAGTAAATGGTAAATGGTAGGGATCCAATCCGTTTAGAATGTTTATCTTTTCTAAATATTTCTCTCAGGCCTCCTTTTCTAGCGTGTCCGGTATATCCCAAAGCCTTTCTTGGATTTGAACATTTTTTGTTATTTATATTTTACACATTTTAACAGTCATTTATCTCTCGAACCGTGTCTCTGTACGCTCCGGGCACGCAGAGCCTAAACATACAGCGGATGTGCCACAATGGCCTTGATATATTACATTGACTGTTGAAATGCTCCGGGGTCCGGCCCCGCTGTCAAAATGTACAATCCGTTGCGAGTCAAAAAGTTTGCCCATCTGTGGACTAGATACGCCCGCTACAGAGCACTGATTTTATGCAAACCGCTGAGGCTCAGTGACGGTCTCAAATTACTTGCTCAGTCAAGTGAATTAAGTTCATATAAAAAAAATGATCTTCACGATATGCACTTTTTAAATATCCGTTATGGCATTAATCCCACCGTGGCATAAGAAAACTAACAAACAAACAAACAAACAAACAAACAAAAACATGTTCTTATGAAGAATAATTTCCTAATGTGGGCAGGAAATGACTGAGCCCAAATAAAGAGGAATAGAAGTCTGATCTTACCTGGCCAACATTATACTACTATGTTGTTGTTGAAACCAAACAACATATGATTGATATCTTGGCCATGTTTGTTTGACACCCGTGCAGAGTTCCAAGATTTGAGAGCACTGATCTTCCATCTCCTTTGGGACCATCACCAGCAGATCAGCGATGTAAGCCGACTGACCAAAATATGTGCATTTCCCCGAATTCCCTGCAGAAAGAAGTAAACAGTCTGGCGTCCATGAACCGCCACGAACAACGCTCAACATTTCTTAGGACGGTGACTCGGATCGTTATCGAAATAGGTCGAGGTATGCAGTATGATCTAGAAAAGGACTGGCAACCATTTGTCACTGTCCAGGCTGTGGACAGCGGAGTGAAGAGCACGGAATGTGCTACAACCATTACTGTGGACCAGAAGATGGCCAGAAGGTGTTCAAGGAGGGTTGGCCATGATGGAAATCCTTAACAAACAGGTTGTTGAAGATGGCAACTGGTTACTAACAGAATACTGATCACACGATCCTTAGCCCTGAGCTGTGCACATCGTCACGCTACACTTGTCCGATGGCTAATTGTCTAACGAGAAGTTAGTCACGTGGAAAAACAAGGACAACACTTGAGTGAGCATGGCCTCGCAGATGTGGGGCTGGCTGGAGAGCTGTTGCACTAACGACCGGAGGGTTGGTGGTTCAAATCTCGGCTCCGACTGTCCCCATGCCAGTGCCTCTCCGTAACATCCCCCGAGGGTTACTAGAGAATACGTTCAAGCAGACGGCCGAGCTGGACGTGCTGTAGAAATCGAGGCGTGAAGATGGAAGTCAGGAGGGACGGTGGAACAACGACAACAGAATGGATTCGAGGAGACATTTAGATATGTTACTAGTTACTGCTCATGCACTTCAGGTGGTTCTTGAAATAGTAGACCTCGGTGTGTATGCGGTCTTCGTCGACGGTCTCCTTGTAGCGGAAGCGGTCGTAGCTCTTGTCAGTCTCGGACTTGGTCCAGGGCAAGACGATCTTGGATGCGTGGCCTACCTGGATGTCGCTGCACGAGCCCACGTGAAGAGATCCGAGCGCGTCCATGAAGAACTCTGCACAGAGAAGGTAAGGAGTAAGTAAGGCTGCAACTAACCATTATTTCAATAGTTGATTAGTTGCTGCATATTACACAAACGATTAGTCGACCAATCGATCGTTGTTTTTCTTTCTTAAGCATAGCAACAATTAGCAGGAGCTGAATCTGGTCAACTCTGAAGATTGTCAAATTTGTCTCAGATAATCTACTCACAGTCAAACTCTACTCTGTTCTCCCCGCGTGTCCTCTTTCTTTCCATCTCTCTCAATCGCTTCTCTCTTTCTATCTCTCTCTTTTGCTTGCCCCTCTCCAGGGCTCCGAACCGGTTCAAGGAACGAAAACGAAAACCGAAAACGAAATCCACAAAACCGGTTAAAAACTTTTTTTTTTTGGTTCTCTATATATTATAACATATCCTATGTCTGAGAGACTATTTCCAGTTGTGCATCCATTCAACTTTCACTGTCTGTCGCCAAGCCCCATGCATCTGGGGCTCCATCTTGTGGACAGACGAGGAAGCAAATGTAATGGTGTTTCAAAACCGGTTTTCACGTTAATACAGTTGCAAGTTTGAAAGTCCAGCACATATATTTTGTATTAACTATATCTAAAAATGTAACATTGCACAATATAAGGAACTTTAAGAATGAACGAAATGTCTGCGTTTCGAACCAGTTCAGGACCGATATTTTAGTAACAGAATAGTTCCAAGATCGAAAACATTAAACATAGGCCTGTCTGAACCGTTCGGAACGGAACTTTAAAAAAAAAAAAATTGTTTTCAAGCCCTGCCTCTCTCTCTCTCTCTTGTCGAGAGAGGGGAGGCAAACTCTCTGCGTATGTGCTTTGTAGTGCACTGTCTGTGACAGACTTAACTGCGGGAAACTCGGCACCAATTATTTTAACACTAAAAAAATGTGCCCTAATGTTTGAAGCTCCACCAAATATTCTCCACAAGTGATATCTAAGCAGAGCAACGTATAAAGTACAGAAGAGGATCTTTGCTTTCTATTCCGCATTCTAAAAATACGTCGCCTGACGCTTTTACTGTGAAACACCTGAACAAGAGTTCACTTCATGTTAAGACTTGTCGAGTTGATCCCGTCCCAGCCCGTCTGGCTGGTCTAGAAGCCAGCTCACTATAACCCTTTAACCCGGAGTGGGACTCGTAGCTGAACATTGATAGAGTTGGTGAGGAGTTAACACCGTGTGCCCTTTGTACACACTGTTAGCATCCACTGTTGACCCAGGTTGTTTGTAAAGGGCTTAAACTTTAGCAGCATGATGGTTGTAAATATAATTTATTCAGAATGAGGTGAAGCAGAATTAATGAATAAGAATTCAGACTAGATATGTCAATGATGAAGCAATAATTGAAAACATTTAATCGATTGCTTTTTAAAATAAACCAACAACAATAATAAACAACAACAATAAACAACAATAATTCAACAATTTGTACTACAATACAATGCATCTGGATACGGTTCGTTTCGTCATAAAGTTGTTTAGTCACCGCGGCATTACGGTTTAACCCTTAACCTAAATCTAACCCCGACCCTAAACCTAATCTAACTAGTTAGTGCACACTGCACCAACTAAGAAGGTCTTCTTTCCCTAGTGCTTTCATTTCACGCAATGAAAACCCATATTATTATCAACATCACTTTCATTTCTCAAGTTGCTTGGGCAGGTTAAAAGTCCTGCCTTGCATTGCACCATATATTTTCTTGCAGCGCTAAGAAAGTGTAAAAAGAAGGAAATTAATGCTCGATGAATTGGCCGATAAAATGAACAATTAATCAAATAGCGCACCAACTAAATGTTGATAGTCAATGGATTCGCCAAATTTTGACAATTCACCACAGAAATCTGTCCGGTTTGTTGGAAAAAAAGTTATGATTCCTTTGATCACAATTAGAGTTTCTCTATACGCTATTTCACAGGTAGTTTTTTTTTTAAAGTTATTTTTTCCGGCGTCAGCGCTGTTTTTCCATCTTTATTGGATAGGATTAGACGGAAACTGGGTTGAAGAGATTGGGGGTAGACATTGCAGACAAGTCGACGAGCGGAGTCAAACTCGCGACACTGCGGACGCTGCGGTAGACGCAGCGCCACTAACATGAATGGGGTCACGTTAGGTGCGGTGTCCATAACCACTCGGCCAACGCGAACCCCCTAATTTCACAGGTAGTTCTGGCAAAATCACAGACACTCACAATTTAATTTGCACAAGCCATTCCATATAATAATCCGTATTGGACGAGTGAAATGCAGCCATCCCATTGGTCCAAAACAACATGTGACCAGATCTGTGAGGTTCTATTTGTCAGTATTGCAGGATTTTTATGCAGAGCAACGATCGGGCAATCAGTCACAGAGCGAGTTGTGGTGTGATGTTAAAACGGTGATGAAGCCACTTCTCTCCGTTCTAATGCCCTGTGCAGGCCGCTACACAGACTCCGGAAGTGCGTTTCATTATCGTGGGACGCATTCAAGTTTGGACATAACTCCATCTCTCCAAACACACCGAGAAGGGACCCGTCACAGTACGGACGGTCACTTGCCTAGGTGTCCTTTGCGGCTGAGGCGCGGGTCGAAGCCGATGCGCATCATCTTGTCGGTGCGCGCCATGAAGAAGTTGATGATGGCGTCGGTGACCACACAGTTGGGGAAGCCTGGAACGGGCTGGTACCAGCCCTGGCGCACGTGCAGGCAGTCCCCCTCCGGCCCGCCCGCCTCCACGGTCATGGTGTGGCGGTAAGTGGGCGCATACCCGGTTACCTCCCGCACGGCTCCCCCTACCTGTGGGAGGTGGAACATGTGGAGAGAGATCTTATCATCATGTGGGCGCATACCCAGTTACCTCCCGCACGGCTCCCCCTACCTGTGGGAGGTGGAACATGTGGAGAGAGATCTTATCATACCCAGTTACCTCCCGCACGGCTCCCCCTACCTGTGGGAGGTGGAACACGTGGAGAGAGATCTTATCATCATGTGGGCGCATACCCAGTTACCTCCCGCACTGCTCCCCCTACCTGTGGGAGGTGGAACACGTGGAGAGAGATCTTATCATGTGGGCGCATACCCAGTGACCTCCCGCACGGCTCCCCCTACCTGTGGGAGGTGGAACATGTGGAGAGAGATCTTATCATCATGTGGGCGCATACCCAGTTACCTCCCGCACTGCTCCCCCTACCTGTGGGAGGTGGAACATGTGGAGAGAGATCTTATCATCATGTGGGCGCATACCCAGTTACCTCCCGCACGGCTCCCCCTACCTGTGGGAGGTGGAACATGTGGAGAGAGATCTTATCATGTGGGCGCATACCCAGTTACCTCCCGCACTGCTCCCCCTACCTGTGGGAGGTGGAACATGTGGAGAGAGATCTTATCATACCCAGTTACCTCCCGCACGGCTCCCCCTACCTGTGGGAGGTGGAACATGTGGAGAGAGATCTTATCATACCCAGTTACCTCCCGCACTGCTCCCCCTACCTGTGGGAGGTGGAACATGTGGAGAGAGATCTTATCATCATGTGGGCGCATACCCAGTTACCTCCCGCACTGCTCCCCCTAC
>OMKY01016007.1:0-10099 GCA_900302395.1 Bregmaceros cantori
TGTATGCTGCTCTTGTGAACTTTTCACATTCTTACAATGTCACTTTATATTATATATTATCCCTTATTTTGTCATTATTCTACTACTTTTGACTGCGTAATGTTATTGTTATGTTATATTGTTAACAGTACACTACTGTATATATTTTGAATTTTTTTTCTATTATGCTCTCATTTTTATTGCAGTATTTCTTCATGGTTATTGCATTTTTACTGTTATATTTACTGTACCAGGGTGTGAACCAAATGTCCAAAGTCAATTTCCATTCTGATTCTGCATTTTGGCCAACAGCAGTGTTGCAGAATAAAATAAATGCTCAATTTGAACATGTGAAGTATTAATCATTAGACCCACTCGAGAGAGAGAGAGAGAGAGAGTTGGAGGGTGGGAGTGGCTGACAGAGTGGGATGGGTTGCCTAATGTGACTTACATTAACAATACGCCGAGGGCCATAATCTCAGGCAGGCCAAGAACCAAATTGAAAAAGTGCTGGAGCATAACTCCATTGGAATGGCCCGCGCTCTCCCCAGCGCTATGGGCCTGATTGAATTCCATCCCCTGCCCTGCAAAACACTTCCATAGCTCTGCTTACTCCCGAGTCCACATCGCAGCCACTAGGCACAGCTATTACCATGGCAACCTTTTAACCACCAAAACCCCTTTTTTAGCCCAGTGTAGCAATATGATAGCATGAATGATTATAAATCAACAAACTCATTTTTTTTCTGCCACGGGTGTACTCAGAAAATCTGGGAACCCATGAGAGTATATGACCTTGAACACCGTAAGAGAATGAAAAACGAACTTCTATATTCCATGAAGAATGGACCGGACCACTGGCCTATGGTGGTACAGTGGCAGCTTCTAGACGAGTGAGTGAACGAGGTTCAGATCCTGGTCGACCCACTCAATTTAACTTAACACTAGCCACGGGTTGTCGATGGCGATGATTAAAGACACTGAACCTAAGTACGGAACCTATTCATAGTACTGGCACAGAACATAGTACATGTTCTCTGTTTGTAGCAGACTGTGCACTAACATGGGTCAGCTTCCTCCAGAAGCTCCGGTCCAGGGTCATTCTGTTGAGGGTCGTCAGTGTTATGAATTTCGATGGTAGTTGTTTTACAACTACCGTTAAACATGCAAGATAGAAGTAGTGTGTGTGATGCATGTCAAGGTGCGTGCTTGGTGTACTGGAGTACAATGCCAACTGAGCATTCAGCCCAAATCGAGTGTGTTGCGGGACACTCGAATGCGCCAGAGATACTGGCCGAAATAACGTGAGTACGAATCGGACTCACGAGGAATTTAGTACTAAACAGACAAGCGGAAGATGCGACTGCGTGTGTACCAGCTGGCCTCATATTCACAGATGGAAACTCGTACGAGTAGTAGGCTCAATCACAGCCATAACTCGACGAGGGAATAATCACAGGAGCTGGCCCCTATCCAATAAAGCATTGGATAGAGGACTACAGAAATGTCTTGAGTCGCATGTTATGGGTTGTCTGTTAGTTAAGCGACGCACGGAACAGACGGGAGAAACGATCGTATTATTAAACTCCCGCCTGCCGGCAGAAACCCATAACCGCATGGGTACGAGGCGGAGTAGTATCTAGAGATCGAAACAATACTCAGCCTCCAGGTATCCATGATAATGCCAGCAGATCGACCGCATTGATCTGCGGAATAAATAGGGAAGTCACGGCTGCTAGTGGTTAGCATTAGCACTCTTTTGTGACTTCCGCCCGAGACGGCGCCCAGCGCCTTAAGGACCTAGCGCCCTCTAGCCGCAAGTCTCGGGTAAGTGGCGCCAGAGCGCCACACATGACATTAGAGCCATGAAAGTGGGAGTGGTGAATGGCATTGGGAACAACAAATATTAAACACCTTTGAGTGGAAGATGGGCCAAACAAGGAAACGATTAATCACTGCCGATTAATTGATTATCAAATTAGTTGGCGATTATTTCAATAATCAATTAATCGGTTGCAGATCTAAATGTTTTAGATCCCACGGGAACCCTGTAAAATATTCATTACTTACAGACACAATTTAACACGAGTGCCTCCGCGCCATGGTCTATTTTTGGCCCGAAGAGCAGAATGGGAGCGACGGCAGGCTGATGAAGCAATTGATCGGGAAAAAAAAGATTTAGCGTCTGAGGTCGGCAGGGACAGGGGCGGCTACAGACGGCGTCACGCTCCAGCGACGCGCGCCCGCTACTCCTTTATATCACCATCGACCCGAGACCGCCGGCCGCACGACGCATCAATCACTGCATGGTCGCATCGGCCAAAAATCACCCGGATCAGATATCGGAAAGAGATAAATGTGTTGTCATGGTTTATTTAAAGGCGAACATTACCATCCAACATGCACATAATTAATTGATTGACACATTGACTGGAACTTCAATCGCCTCCCTCTAGGGGAATTTAGGCGGCACAGCGGTAAACACTCACACACTTCACGAGTGAACGGCCACTCCGGACTCACCCTCAGGTCAGGGACTCACGATAAATATTGTAGCATACTAGAGCTGCAACTGATCAATTGATTAATCGACGATAATCGATTATTGAATTAATCGGCAACTAATTTGATAATCGACTAATCGACAGAGATTAATCATTTCCTTGTTGGGTCACTCCTCTGCTTAAATGTGTTGAATATGTTGCTCAACGTTTGTAATATCAACAATGTTTCAGGTTAATAATCACTAGAATTTTGTGCGTCGCAGTAGCTCAGTCTGTTAAGAGCGAGTACACAGCCACTGATTTATAGCCAATGGAGGGGACATCCGATGATGTCACAACTTCAGTGACAATTAGGGGTGTAAATCACACCCATCATGGCGATTCGATTCAGTATCGATTTCCTGACCCAACGATTCATTTTTTTTTGGATACTCAAGAATTCACCACGATTCGATTCGATCCGATTTCGATACGAAAGTTATGATGATGATGATCTTATACTAGGCGAGGCGGTGTCTTGCTAGAGAGTGTGCGTGTGAGAGCAAGATAAGAGGGAGCGAGCGAGAGAAGGAGTCAATGCATGAGTGAATGTGTGCAGGGGAATGAATGTACTACCTTCCAGACAGACACACTGTGTTTGCATGTGTAAAGGAAGCAAGGTAGGAGGCGCCAAATAGGTTTAGCGCCACTCGCAGAACGGGCGTGGAATTACGTCCAGAAGAAAAAAATCTATACTCTTGCGGACGTATCGATACATTGTATCGACAGCTGTTGTATCGATTAAAGATGCAACTGATTAATCGATTAATCAATGATAATCGATTATTGAATTAATCTGCAACTAATTTGATAATCGATTAATCGACAGCGATTTATCGTTTCCTTGTTTGGTCACTCCTCTGCTTAAATGTGTTGGATATGTTGTTCAACATTTGCAATATCAACAATGTTTCAGGTTAATAATCACTACAATTTTATGCACCGCAGTAGCTCAGTCTGTTAAGAGTGAGTAAACTGCAAAGCACACAAATGTTATATGTGTGGCACGCCGAATCGTCAGTCAATCAAAACATTTGTTCCGAAAATACAAATGTCCTGATAAAAAAATAATAATCAGATTAATCGATTGATCGTCAGAAAAGATGGCCGATTAATCGATTATCAAAATAATTGTTAGTTGCAGCTCTAGTATCGATATATCGACACTAAATCGATATTATTTACACCCCTAGTGACAATCAGGACAATGGAGGCGTGACTCTACAAGTCGCATTCCCACAACAACACGTAGCATGCAGCACTCCTCCACCGCCTCTGTGTCTCACTCCGTCTCACCTCGGTGAGTTGTGTTAACGCTACAAGCTGCCTGTCCTGTGTTTAACCTAGTCCTGACCTTCAAAGGCTTGTTCTACGCGGCCGCTCGTAAATTCATTCCAGCAACTCATCTTCATGATGTTCATTGGCTTACTACCCTGAGGTCAGGTCACACAGGCAGCCGTCTCACCCAGCGGCGCCCAGAGAGGCATTCAACCAATGGTCATAGCGGACACGTCATATGCTCGCTCGATCCCAATTAGGTTCAGAAATAAAGTGAACAGATTGTTAGGGATGCTACTAACGATTATTTCAATAGTCGATTAGTTGCCGATTATTGAAACGATTAATCAACTAATCGGTTGGATACTTTTCCTTTCAAAAATTCCCAAAATATTCACAGCGACACAGAAATGAATCTGGTCAACTTTTGGTTCACGATAGCCAACAAATGTGCAAAAATTTAGTTACAATTTAGTTACACTGACGATGCGATCACATTGATTTTAGGCCCCGGATTTTGGACTCTAAATTGCATGCACAAAAATTGACTGGAAATAGGTTTACAACATTTACGCAGCACATTTGGTGGGCATCTCACCCATATTGAGTTCTACTCGTGATTGATGGTCAGCAAGGTTTGTGGTGGTGATGTCATGCTGTTATGGTGTTTATCCGTGCTGTTGGGGCCCCCCTCCGACACTTTGTGAGTGCTGATTCGGACAGTCGTGGGCCCGTGCATTAACCCTGGGGTGTCAACAGCCGTGGCGGAAGCGGAGGTTGAGAGCCAGGGCCTTTACTTCGGTGGGGCCTTGGTTTCTTGATCTCTCTCTGGCTCTAGTCGTGAAGCTTGTCGCTTTTGCTGGATGCCCCAGGGGAAATCTTAAAATACATCACTACAATTAATGTTTACGCTATGTTCATTTTTTTCTATCAATAAAGTTGAATAATTATTAATCATATTCTAATCTAATCATTAATCATAAACTTCTGAAAATAACAATGATTGCTGCCGATTATCGATTATTGCATTACTTGATCGACTAATCATTGCAGCCCCACAGGGCCCTCATTTTATAATGTATTAGTCAAAGATTGGTTGTATTATCAGAAATGATCCAAGTCACCTCATTTAGGGTGGATTTCTCTAATGTGGGCATTTGAACTTAATGTTAGACACATTACCATAGTTTGCCATTACCATAGTTTCACTGACATTCACTAGTTTAGGGAGGACCCAGAGCTATTGGCGCTTAGGTGTCCCACATTGGGTAATGGCCCACGTTAGGGCAATCCACCCTGTGTGTGGCCCAATAGTGGGTAAACTGGCGCCCCCTACTCTCCACCCGCTGTACACATTCACACAGACCAGGCATCACCCCCGCCCGCGCGCCGATGCCCCTTCAGTGTTCTTCAGCGAGTCCTGATGCCACACAGTGGTAATGTCGCCACTCTGCTACAACATGGATCCACAAATAGAACAGCCCCACATCCGAGGGATATACAGAAAAGTACACTGTGTCTATTTACTGTGCCAAAGAACATGGCAGCGCGGTGGCGCAGTGGTTAGCATTGCTGCCACACAGCTAGAAGTTCCTGGGTTCGAATCCCAACCCGGGCAGGTCCTTTCTGTGTGGAGTGTCCATGTTCTCACCAGTGTCTGCGTGGGTTTCCTCCAGGCACTCTGGTTTCCCACACCACTAAAAACCTGTTCTAGTTAACCTGCCTAATAATTTTATAGTAATAAATAAATAGTGTCCAAAATCTCGGCCATTGCTATTGAGTGCACTATATGGGGAGTAGGGAGTAGGGAACAATTTCGGACACAGCGATACTCTGACTTTGACACAAAGTTATAACCCTATCATTTTGACCAGGGATTGATGTTTCTTTATGTCCATGATTGTACAGCTCCTGGGATTCGAAACCAGGACCTTCTAGCTGTGAGGTAGCAATGCTAACCACTGCGCTCGTTTCATGGTTTGCCCCATTCTCCGCTCAAACGTGTAGCATATATGTTGTTCCCAATGCAGTTTTTCTAGTGTCAAGGCCCCCAATACAATAAAGACAACACGTAAGCTTGCGTGTGAACCCAATATGTTATAATTTAGCCTGTAAGAGTAGGCTCTTTCATGCTATTACTATAAGATGGAGATAGCGAAACTGCCGCGCTGCTGCTGGGCCTAATTGTTGCATCAAGAAAGATCCAAAATGGCCGAGACACACAGAACACCAGGGCATCAGTTCAACTCTAATATGTCACACTGTCCACAAACGGCCCAAGGCCATGTGCTTGACCACAACACAATAGCAGATGCACATTGACACACAGACACACACACAGACACACACACAGACACACACACAGACAGACACACGCATACAGACACACAGACACACACAGACACACACAGACACACACACACAGACACACAGACACACAGACACACACACAGACACACATACACACACACACACACACAAACTGGATATGTGTGACCCCTTATCTTGTAGCTACACAGTGCCCGAGGCGAGGGGATGGGTTACACACTAACAAGAGGTGTCAATACAGTGGGAACAGCCAGTGGAAATGCATTGGGAGAACACAACAGTATAGCAAAGAAAGACAGATCACGAAGAAAAGAACAGTTAAAGCTGCTAGAGCTGCACCCGATTAATCGACGATAATCGATAATTGAATTAATGGCCGACTAATTTGGTCATCGACAGTGATTCATCTTTTCCTTGTTGGTCCATTTTCTGTGTGAACGTGAACATAATTTCCCGATTGGGATTACTAGTAGGGGTGTAAATAATATCGATTTTGTATCGCTATATCGATACAACAGCTGACGATACAATGTATCGATACGCCTGCAAGAGTATCAATCTTTTTTCTGGTCTATTTTTATCCGTTTGCTCCTGGACATGATTCCACTCCCCTGTCAGGATAAATTAAAAAATCAAGAATCATGAATCGTATCAAATCGTGATGAATTCTTGAGTATCGAAGAAAATCGAATCGTTGGGTCAGGAAATCGATACTGAAACGTATCGCCATGATGGGTGTGATTTACACCCCTAATTACCAGAGTATTCAAAATAAAATACATTTTAAAACATGTAAATGTTGGTGTGCAGGATTAAGTGGAGATGGTGAGCGAATATTGCAAATTGGACTCTGCATACCATGCTGCCATACGCTTTATAACGGGTGCTGGTTCTACTCCCCACCACTGTCATCTCTATGACTCTCTAGGATGGCTCCCCCTTTCACAAAGAAGACAACTGCACATGATGACTTTTACTCTGAAAGCTACCAGCCTACATCTCCAGACTTCTGTCTTTTTATACATGTACTTTTAAACAGGGCTTGAAAACGAAATTATTTTTTAAAACGTTCCGTTCTCAACAGTTCAGGCAGATCTATGTTTAACGTTTTCGTTCTCTGAAACGTTCCGTCACCAAAATATTGGTCCTGAACCGGTTCGGAACGCAAGGATTTTGTTCATTTTTAAAGTTCCTTACATTGTCCAATGTTAAGTTCAAATGTATTTTTTATTTCGTGGACTTTCAAACTTCATTGCAACTATATTAACGTCAAAACCGGGTTTAAAACACCATTACATTCGCTTCCTCGTCTGTCCACAAGATGGAGCCCCAGACGCATGGAGCTTGATGTCTGACAGTGAAAGTTGGATGGATGCACAACCGGAAATAGTCTTCCAGACATAAGATATGTTAAAATGTATAGAGAACAAAAAAAACATTTTTAACTGGTTTTGTCAATTTCATAATGTTCCGTTTCTGTTCTGGAACAGTTAAAGAAACCTTTTTTTGTTTCTGTTTCCGTTCCTCGTAAAATTCCGTAAAATTATGTTCGTTTTCGGTTTTCATTTTCGTTCCTTGAACCGGTTTGCAGCCCTGCTTTTGACACCAGACGAGAAACAAATATGTTTATATTAAATATTCCTGAACTTGGCTGAACTTGGAAAAAATGCATTCTCCCACTATGCCCCGTTTTTATGGAATAGTCTGCAGCAGAATTTTAACCTGGAAGCGCTCCCTACAGTGTGTTTTTAAAGACATGCTTCACAAAGTGCTCAAACAAACATGTAACTGCTATGGGTAACTGTCAACATCTCTACTCTGACAATGCACCAAAATACCTTAAATGTGTCTGTTTTTGTTTGTCTGTTTTTACACACTCTGTTTTATTTTATTTCTGTATATGATGTTTTATGTTCGATGTGTCAGGACTTCCTGAAGGGAGAGATCTTGTATCACAATGGAACAACTCCTGAATAAATAAAGGATGAAAAAAAGTAAGTTACAAGCAAGGTACTTAGTTACAGCAATATTGTCAATGTTTCATTTCAAAAACTCTTAAATGAACAGAAAGATGACATAAGAATAAATTTATTAGCTGCAGAAATGGATGACATTCGATTACCAAAATAATCGCTACTCGCGGCCCTAGCACGTTAAGAAAGCACACCAGTGTAGCGTAAAATGACGGGACTATTAAGTATCACAGTATAATTATGGAAACTGTTAGGGCGATAATTAGTGAAAGTAAGAGGGTATGGGAGGGGCTGATCAAGGCCATTAGAGGGAGCTACGCTTCAAAAGCCACAGCAATTAGCACTAGCGGCCCACTCCACCCACTGCCCATAGCCAGACCCTCCTTCTACACATTGTTACTTCAGCAACACATGGTAACCTGGAATAACACAAGATGATAATCCACTATTCCACTCAATTCAAAATTGTTTGATTTTGTTGAGCTTACAATTACAGTTACAATTAGAGGTGCCCCGATCCGATCCTCAGATCGGTGATCGGGGCCGATCAGACTTTTTTTTTCCATGGATCGGGACTCGTGATTTTGTCCCGATCAGGATCGGTAAATAAGTCGGGGAGCATGCCAAATGATTGTTCATTACTTTGACTATTATTGAAATTGACAATTGTGCCAAAAAGTTTGGGTACTACCAATTTTTGCAGGATCAGAACTCTGTATCGGGGATCGGTATCAGGGATCGGGACTCGGTATCGGCACTCGGTACAGGAGATTGGGATCGGACGATCTTTTAAATCATAGGGTCAGGATCGGGAGTAAAAAACGTGCATTTTCAATTCCAGCGTTTGACTCCAGCCAGTGAGCTGTGATGCTCCAGATGTCTTGACAGTATGATGTATGTGTCTGTGAGTGTTTCATCTCATTTTACCTTATTGTTCACTCAAAGGGAAATTTTTTTTGGCTTCTCCAACACACAACGGAAATATAGACAGGGCCAACAGAGAAGCCAAGAGTCCCATCAGTCATAGTATAGACAAGTTTACAGGCCGTCTTTTTTACAAGCTGTTTGTTGATGACCATTGCACAGTTAATGGGGTTCGTTCAGATACGGGTGGTTTAGTCCAAAAAACGTTTAGTCACCACAGCATTACGGGTTCTGCCCAACCCTGAACCTAACCCCTACCTTAACCCCTTCCCAGAACCCCAAATCCTGACTTTTGTGACGAAACAACCTGCACCTGGTTCGTTGGTATATGTTTTAGGAAGTTACCTGAGGAAGCCGAAGCCTCCATTTGTGGTTGAGAAGTTGAATGTTCGCGTCAGGAGTCGACATATAATGCCTTCCTTAGGAAACGTGGGTTCAATTCACTATAAGGAGCGGACGTCTGCAGTGGGTGACTTTAATGTAATGTATCTTTCATGTTGGACATTGAAAACCCATGGCCAATAAAACACTGAAAAGGTGTGGGGACAAGTGCTGTAAGATGCAGTTTATGCTCCTGTTGGAGGAAGCTGAAGTTGACACCTAACTTCATGCAAGGCATAATAAGTGAGGTGGATCCCATATCGGCAACACACGTACCATACAGGCACACAAAAACACACATACAACAACCACACGGGCGTAAATGCACACACAAGCCCGCACAAATGCACATGATGCAGGCACACTTACAGCGCATACAGATACACACACTTAATCATACACACACACGCACACACAGACCCGACAGACAACACAACATAAATCACACAACACACACATATTATCAGAATATTAAGCAATCATAGGCATGCATATGGATGTTGTATATGCATATGCAACACACAGATGCCCCACACACACCCATAGACATACATATGCAAAGGGGAGGAATGCAACTACATGAGGATTGGGTCGAAAGATGTGAAGGACAAGTATAGGGCATTTAGGAATATATACTGTACCTATGCACAGAGAGAGGGAGAGGGAGAGAGAGAGACACACACACACAAACAG
>OMKY01016308.1:4099-20699 GCA_900302395.1 Bregmaceros cantori
ATAGCACCGGGGATGTTGGCATTGTGAATTGAGACCAACAGTAGTGCATGACGTGCTGTTAACGTTTATTGAATCTACCACATTTTTATTGTGTATTACAGGGGCTGTGTCCGAAATCGTTCCCTATCCCCTACTCCCTAACCCCCATATAGTGCACTCACTTATAGTGCGTCCGAGATTTCGGACACTAGAGTTGGTGCCATCAAAATTATTATAAAATATAATTACAAAAAATGTAATTATAAAATTCAACAATCATCACAAAAAGTCAGAAGTACTTACATCTATAACTATTTACTGTGGTCGGTCGCTATTTATCCCGCCGCCCCCTTTTTTTCAAGTTTAGGTCATTTTTAAAACGTCTCGCAGTGCATTATGGGTTATATTGCTACCAGAGATGTACACAAGTCCCGACCTCATGAGTCCGAGTCGAGTCCGAGTCTTTAGGGGTCGAGTCCGAGTCTTTAGGGGTCGAGTCCGAGTTGAGTCTCGAGTCATTTTTAAAGATGTAGCTCTAAATGCTTGGAATTGAATGCAGAACTAGATTTGACTACATGCATATATCGCACACCGAATGGTTAGTTCAAAGTTAGCTAATGTGATACAGGTTTATATAGAAATGTAATGATTATGAATAAGTATACATAAACAAGGTTAAATGTTGTGAATGGAATTGGTGCCCGCTAGGGGGAACTTTCCGGTTGGAGTTACGTTCCAGGGGGAACTTTTTTGTTGGTGCACTTGCCTACCGGATGCGCCAGATGTAAACAACCCAGTACGAGTCCATTCATTCCTTAATTCCAAGATAGTTGGTGGCGGTAGGCAGAAAATTATTATCCATCGGGCAGAGCGACAAGCAATAGTTGGTTGTGAAGTGACGGAGGAAGTTGGACGTTGTGGAACCTACTTTGTTAATACACTTCCCACAGCATTAACGGTTGGCTTTTCGCTCCGCGCTATTTTGTGTGAAGCCTGTATAGTTATACTGGATTATGAAGCGCAAGTTGAAGTTTGTGGACGACGGTGGAATAGCTGGTCACCGCCATGACGGTAGGTGAGTAGTTCGCAACCTTCTTCTCCTATTGTTTAACGCCGATCGGCACTTGTCTGAGCATGCCTTTGCGCGCGTGGATGGAAAGGAAGCGGAGGATTTTTTTAAGCCGGGAGAGACTCGTGAAAGACTCGTCAAGAGTCGAGAGTCATTGACCTAGATTATCAAGTCGAGTCCGAGTCTTTTTACTCGAGTCTACATCTCTGATTGCTACTACATCCGATGCTCACTTTTTGCGGTGCATTGTGGGATACTTTCAGTGCACTATATAGGGTACATGGAGAACTTGGACACCCAGATTAACGCCATGCAAACAGAGTAGGCTGTGAAAGCATCTTGCTCTGGAATTTTTGTAAAACTGGCGTGAATGACTTGCTTAGTCAAGTGTCAATCACCGTTAAACGACAAGAAGAAGAACATGGACACCCCTACAAAATGGCGCGCGCCCCATATAGTGCACTATATGGGGGATAGGGAGCGATTTCAGACACAGCCATTGTCTTTAACCACATGGCCATCGACGACCCCTCGTCATTCAATTGTGAATATTATAATTAGTTAGTGTTGACCCAACCAAGCCCTGCTTCTGCTGTTGCGGGTCGGCGGACGGGGAGCGACAAAGGGAGCCCATCATCCGCAAACTGCACATGGGTAGCTGGTGGTTAGTTGAACATTATAAACAAATGACTTGCAAGGAGAAGGATTATTTAGTGTTATGGATGTGATGCTCTGTGATCATGAACTCAACTCTTGATAAAGAACAGAGGATGCTAAGATAATACCTTAAAGTACACAGTAAAATTTGCAGTGTTAAATATGCAGTGTCAGAGTTCATTGACTCTTTCAGAGTTATTACAACAACAGAGGGAGTTGAATATTTACTAGTGTTGGTGTTCATTTGCAGAGTTACAAGGCACCGTGTCAATTAGACTCTACAAAGCCCCGCCCAAAGCCCCGCCCACCTCATCCTCTCTCAAACTTTAGAGGCCGCCACTTTCATTGCGTCGTGACTCATGCGGCACCCAGCCCTTGGTGCGGCCCGAGGTTCGGCTCGGACCTCAGGGGTTTGGGTCGCAGCAGCGCTGAGGCCGACTCAGCATGTCGCAGGCCCTCGCGGCCTTCGTCCACTGAGATGCAGACGCTCGTCCCTTTGCGGGAGCAGCAGCAGTGCTACCCTCGGCGCCCTCCCTGGGGCATAGGGATCCCCACTGTCTCAGGTCGACATTTAACACTATGGAAAGAATTAATTTAACACCAAATCTGATAAGGACCAAATACACTCGGACATAGTGTTAAATTTAACTCTTTAAGTGTTGATTTAACACTGCAAAATGTACTGTGTATAAAACATGGGAATACAACAAATAACCAGGGTATAGAATCATTTAAGAATAAGTATGATGAAAAAAAAACAGCAGATTATTATTATTATTATTATTTTTAACATGTTTATTAGTTTATAGCACTGTCTTTATACATCCTTGGGAATGTTTCTGGTAAGCCACGGAGCAAATGCGACGGGATATGAAAAGAGTTACAAGGCTCAGTGGCGGTGTATGGGAGTGTGGAGTCTGGAAGCTGTGGGACAGTGACATTAAAACGTCTGTTCTTTTCTGTCATTAGTGGCTTGCATGAGGGAACAGGAACCAACGATAAAAGCTGTGGTCACGCCGCAGTCCAGCTGGCCACGCTGACCTTCTGCCCGAATGGACGCGTTCTTCTCCGGGAAGTAACCATTTAAATGTTGGGGGGCGCTGCACTTTGTCCTTCAACTCTGCCTACTCATCATGGTCTGCGGTGCTAGCTGGGGGCTAGCTGCTGCGGGCTGCCCTCTGACCGCGCCACAGCTAGTTATCTGCTGTGTTTTTGTTTAGCTGTGTGACGGGGGTGTGCCTCGGTGCATGTGAGCGCGTGGTTTTGCTTTGTTGCGGCCTGCGTGCAAGTATTTGTGTTTGCATGTGTATATGAATGTGTGTGTGAGAGAGAGAGAGTATTGTTTGCTTTCTTGCATACACAGGAGTGTGTGTGTGTGTGTGTGTGTGTGTGTCTGCCCCTGTGTGTGTTTGTTTGTGTCGATGTGTGTGTTTGTATGTGCATGTATGTACTTTTTTTTTTAATTACACTAAATGTCTGGGAACTAATAATTTAATATAGATTAATACTTGCATTCACATTATAATACGTATGTATAATACATTATAAATGATGAATATACACTGATCATTTTGACACCTTCCCCCAGTGGCCACCACTAGGTCCCACACCCCCACAAAAGAATCCCTGTCTCATTCCTGACTTTCAAGTCTTTGGCGGAAACAACACTTTGGTCCAAGAGCAAATGATTTAATGGCAGCTGTTTTGTCCTCACTCACGTTAGCAGTATCAGTGTGTCACAGAGTTCTTTGGAAGTGTAAAAATGTGCGCTGCGTAAAAACGAATGCAGCATTCGGAAAATGTTTTTTTATAACCCACGTTGAGAAGATTGTTTATTTTAATGTTCCACCTGCCATTGTAATGTGTGTATTACAAGACATCTGAACGCAGAATATTTGGACCATGTGCAAAGAGAATTCCCAAGACACGTTTCAAGTGACGTCTGTAAGTTTGAGCGTGTGTGTGGCAATAACTGGCCATGTGTGTGTGTGTGTGTGTGTGTGTGTGTAAGGTTTGCGTGCATACGTGTGTTGTGTTTGTGCACTACATGTGTATCTTTTTACAGCCACACTTAAATACGGAGATAGATTTGTTGGCATCCCGAGGGAAAATGTGTGTGAATGAATTTAATACGTCAACATGTATGGTATGTCTAGTGTAAGCCTGCATGTGCTTCTCTGCATTCAGCATTAATAGACTTTTATCTGTGCATGCATCCAATGTGCATGTGTGACCATCCTTCTGTGCATGTGTGAGACCTGTGTGGCCAGCTGTGTGTGCGTTTGTGAGCATGTGAATATGTGCACGTGTGTGTGTCCGGGAGAAATGCAGTTTGTCCAACGTCCAGTGTCATTTTCGGGCGCAGGCCAAAGATACGCGATGACACGTCGTCTACACCCAGCGGAGCCATGTGGCGATGGGAGCGGCTTGTTTAGTGTCTTCCCAGAAGAGGAGAGTGTTAACTATAGCCTGATGTCTTCACCGCATATGAAGCAAGTTCATTCTGCAATAGACAAGTTACACTAAACAACAAGAACATAACAATAGTGGCCTACAAAACATAGACAAGTTACATACACTAAACAACAACAAGAACATTACAATAGTGCTGTCACGAGTCAATTTAGAAATAGGTAAATGTGCCCTGAGAGAGAAAACACACAGAGGGTTGGAAACCCTTTTATTAACTGAAATTGAGTTTCTTAGATGAAGACCCAGTGGGTCATAAATGGATCAATACAATACAATACAATACAATTAGCTCTCCAGGTAGGTCAAATGCCAAGCAGAGAACAGGAATTTAACACAATCTCGTCAAGGTGTGTGACGTGCTCAGTCAGGTAAACAAACCTGTTCAGAGACTATGGGGCTGCGCCTCTCCTGGGTCGGGCATGGCCTTATAATGAGGCGGACTGATGGCTCCTGATGGGAGGCAGCTGGCGACGATGGTGGCTCCGCGGCCGATGATGGGGCCGGTGGCGATGGGTGGTCCGCGGACGAATCGCGCCGTCTGTCCAGCTGCTCCGGCTGACTTGTAACAAGTGCACTACAAAATATAGACAAGTTACATACACTAAACAACAAGAACATAACAATAGTGCCCTACAAAATATAGACAAGTTACACTAAACAACAAGACCATAACGATAGTGCCCTACAAAATATAGACAAGTTACATACACTAAACAAGAACATAACAATAGTGCACTATAAAATAGCTCCCCCTAAGAATAGCCAGTCCAGTCAGACAGCATGTCTTCTGGCCAGTAGGGGTCACCAGCTTCCCCGTGCAAAAAGTGTTTCATGGATGGCAGCGCCAAAGCTCAAACACCTGCAAAAGACAAAAATAGCAAAACACACTGGCGATTGTGGATAAATCGTGGAGGTATCGTGTGAGGGGATCGTGTGAGGGGATGTGGAGGTATCGTGTGAGGGGATCATGGAGGTCTCGTGTGAGGGGATGTGGAGGTCTGCATGGCTACAACACATTTGTTTGTTTTTTGCGTAGCCCTGCACATTCAGCGTAAGTCCAAATAATAATAGCCCAGTGACTTAATTCACTGTGTGATCGACCTCTCACCTCTCACTCTGCCCCCAGTTTGCTTCTACAGGGCTCTAGTGTATGCTCTGGAGGTTTAAAGAACTCATCTATGCTGACGAAGCTTGTAACGGCTGACAGAAACATCTCCATACTTAAACTTGATACGAACCCAAACATTTATTATTATATGTAGCGCATTAACCCTCAGGTCAGGTTAGTGTTGGGCAGGCCGGAAAATAGCTTAGCCCCGGATTAAAGCTCACCGGAGAAACTTGATATCATGCAGAGTGTGTCGAACGTCCAATTGAATTAAGCAGTAGAAACCAGCAGCATTCCATTGTCCATTTGGAATGGAGTTCCTCCTCAGAGATGACTTGCAATTCAATGACCCTGACGTGCTGAAAAAACAATCCCCAATATCCAAAACATTGGAAATATGTGAAAACTTGCTATTTACAAGTCATACTATGTTGGTGTTGTGGTTTGTATTCCAGAGATCCAATTAATCGATCCAAAGAGTGATATCAAATGGTAACATTTCAACCTACAAGCTGGTGAGTCATTTCCAACCAACCACTGTTCCTAATTTTTTTTTTTTATGGGTAACGTAGTTCACTCAACTACTCATGCCCACTGGATTTCGCTTAAAGACCAGAATTATCTATTTCATGCTACACAGTACTGTGCCAGAGCATTATTGTGGAGAGAGCATGATCTTCGCTATTCATGGTAGACTGCACATTTGGGCAAACTTAACATCAACCCTTCTGACAGTGAAGCGGTTAATAGGCGGCCAAAAATCCCGAGCATAGCGTCTCCAAGCGCTAGTTTGCTGGCGCCTCCCTGGCTGCAGTGGTTCAGCCTTCCCCGTACGGTGTGTCAGGTGCTGGATGAGCTGCTGTAATTCTGTCAAAATTGCGATAAAGACGTGACTGTCCACAAAGTTCCCTGTGGGACACATGGTCCTGTAACCGGGAGGTGCAATGGTGTGATGGTTTTAATGGTTTCCTTATTGCCTTTATTTGATCCCAGTCACAAAGTGCGGCTTAAACTTTTTCTAAATAAAAAGAGGAAAAAGTGCTGCCCAGTAGCTTAGTTGGTTAGGCAGAGCTCTGGAAAGCACGCATATGCCTCAATGGTGCGGTGAGTCGGTGGTTCGAATCTCACCACCGACGTATTTCCCGCATGTCTGCCCCCCATCTTCACCTGTTTCCGCTAACCCTAACAAACAAGGCTTGGAAAACACAGCCTGAATGGGCTGAAGAAAACATTAAAAAAAGAAAACGAGGAAAAAAAGGTTTTGCCTAATGCATTATTACTAAACTGGTAACGTATTGTAATAGTTATAACATGATGAGTTTCTAAGCATTTCTAAGCATGAGTTAACAGTATCGCCTAATCTTCCATTCATTAACCCAGGATGAAAACACAATTATGACTCTTCATTCTTCTTCTCTTACAATGTATTGAAATTTGAGACAGAATACCACATTGGCATAGTTCAAGAGGCATAATTGTGTTTTGATCCTGCATGAATAAATGGAAGCCAAGTGGATAAACTTGTTAAGCTATGTGAACGCGTTGACCCGGCTGCATTGAGGAAGTCTTTTTAATGTTAATGTATTTTGTAGCCTGCAGCAAAACCAGTTGGTTTATGTGGAGAGCATATTAAACGTCACATTCTATCCCTCTACAGTGACCGTTCCCTGGGTTGAGAATGTTTCCCATCTGTCGATTCCCCGCTGGGTCCGAGTCTCCCCTTCCCTAAGCCTTGTTTCCTGTCCGTTTTCAAATATGAGGCAAGAAGTACAGGAACAATCACAGCCTAATGGTAATCCTCGATGACATTGTGCTTTCCCTAACTCTAAATTTAAGGCTGAGCAACTCCAGAAGGAAACATACTGGCTTTCCTTATCTAGTTGGGGAGTTTTATTAAACGTTGCTACCTTTTACACTGAGGTATGAGGGACACTGTTCACATTGTCGTTGAGGGCACTACTTTTAAAAAGCTCCTGACCAGTGATATGCTCAGCTGGACCAAATCAACCTCAACTACTATTCTAGAGCAGTGTTTTTTGAGTGTAGGGCTGCGAGAGAACATTCCAGAATAGGCAGGGATGTGTTCAACACTATAGTTTTACATGTGTTAGGAGACGCAACCTGCTAGCTTGAGTGGCAGATTGGCTGTCGGCATTAGTTGCCATATCACCGACTAATGAGATCTGCTCATCGTAGACCCTCCACAAACCTCAGTGAATGGCTTTGACACATGCTAGGCCTGACCTACAGAAGGTGGATATTTTTTAAACCACACATATCTGTGTCCAATTGGGCCTCTCTACCACACCAATCTGGGAGCTTGGGAAACTCAAACTGGATAAATCTGAAACCGCAAAAACAAGCGTAAAAATAAAAAAATATCTGGTTAAGTGGATTCGTGTGGTTAAACTTTTACGGATCAATGATGTCAAACCATTGTTTGCGCACTGATCAGAGCGAGAACCACAACAACGGCGGACCTATGGGACATACAGGGACATGCCTGCTGTCCGCCGCCCCCGTGGTGCTCACGGCCGGCACCCAGCAGCTGAACTGGTGCGGACCAGGGGAATCCGACTGGTTAATTAAAACAGAGCATTGCGATGGCCCAAGCGGATGTTGACACAATGTGGTTTCTGCCCAGTGCTCTGAATGTCAAAGTGAAGAAATTCAAAGACAGTGAGCGTAGCTTCCGCAAACATCACATGACGCATAACGCCGTTACGTTTGGTTCGTAAATATATTACTGGGCGATGTCCGATTGTAGTCACGGATATTTTTTGAGAATGGCACGTGCGGTCAGAGGTATTTATTTAGACTTTATTTAGATTACTTAAGTAATCACTATACATGCAGGTTGCAGCAGTTTCATGTCCTGCCGTGCATCACTGCGCATGACATGCCATTGTCATTCAACGGTGTACGAGACTGCATTTCCTTAGGTGGAAATCCTAGTCGCAGTCTGTCAGTCTTGAAATATAACTTGGATGGTTGAAAACATGCTGCATATTACCAGTCTTTCAGTCATGCTTCTTTCTTGAGACACACGGCATTGAAGAGGTAGGTCAATAGGTCACTGTCCTCCTCCTCTAGAGCTTCACCGTCTTCTGTTATGAAGCACTCTGTGATGTTTTTGAGGACCTTGTCTCATTCTGAGACTGGTTTTAACTAGCATTTGTTGTTGACTGTAGGAAAGAATGGCCCAGTCATCAGCAGAATCAAGTTATGTCCACAGTGTCGCCTGGATGTCATTTTTGTGTGGCCGTGGATGTTATTTTTTGTCTGTGCTGTCAATGTCTTCAAAACCCAATGAATGACCAACGGGAGGAGGATGGTGAAAGTAGCCTCATCTTCAAGGCATTGTTGATTTCTTGTCACTCCATTATAGTAGTTCCTAATGATGCTTCTGAGGAACCCTGTAGTATCCACACTGGAGGAAAGCAAAATGAAAGCAGCCGGATTTGAAAAATGTGTGAATGTAAAATGTGTGTGAAATGCCAGTTGGAAAAACTCTGCCTAGACACATGCAATCCCTCATTTCCGCAAAGACTACGAGAAGACATACACACATGCACACAAAGTCTCTTGAGAGACACTGGGCATCTGCATTCAGCGAGGCTGGTCTCTTAATCTCTCTCTGGCTCTTGTTGAGATGCTTGTCGCATTTGCTGGATGCCACAGGGGAAATATTAAACACACACTGCTGCCGTGTGTTTCCCACGTAGAGCCTCCGTGCGTATCTTTGAGAGAGCCGCGACTCTGAGGTTCTGCGACCGCAGAAAGCACCTGTGCCGGCTTGGTGAGATGGCTGCGGCTGTAGGGGCTTGGAGAGGCTGCTACACAGAGTCTAGCGCGACCGGAGGAGGAGAAAGTTGTAGGCGGCGTTGAATTGAGAGTTTTAATAGAGAGAGCACTTTTTAAAAAGGCTTACATTTTGTTCTCCTCTCACACACCCTGCTGTTAATGCTTAAAGGATCATGTGTAGCACTGTAAACCATGTTGTTTTGGCCATGTGGCTGTGATCCACACGAAAACACAGACATTCTCACCTCGCTACCGCCCGCATGGGCAACGATACAATAACGATACAATAGCAATCTACCTTGGAAGCCATTTCACCGTGAAACGCGTGAGAAGCCATTTCACACGTCACATTTCAAGCGGAAACGTCCTTGTGTGGACATATCTGCCACCTTCTCATTGTCAATAAACTTCACATACAGAGAAAAGTTCTACTCCAAAATGTGTTTAGAAATGATCTGCTACATTGCTATTTGGTCCATGCAGGATTTATTCTTGTGAATACCTGCTTGTTTATATTTGAGGGGTAAGTAAATGATAACATAACAAAGAAAAAAATCTGAGCAATGATAAACAGAAATTTAATTTAAATCAGGCGGAGACTGGGTTGGGAGTGGCTGCAGAATCAGTAGCAACACCAAGAGGCTACTGCCACATTCAGTCAGTTACTCAAACATGACGCCGGAGTGTGCCATTCACAAGGAATTAAAGCCCCTTTTCCACTGGCTAGCCACATTAGGGCCGCGGGGGGCCGGTGCCACTATGATTGACAGCTGGCCCACCCTAGTATCAACTGTCAAAATGATTGACTGCTGAGCTGACAGAGTTTTCCTGTTAACTTACAGGCTACGAACGAGCAACTAACCAAAATCTCACAGTTAATGTCACACAACATATCCAACACTTTCAATTCAGTATTAAATATTACAACTATTTACAGAAGCAAATAGTTCGTGTCGCACTCGGAGACTTACCGCTTCTGTAGTTCTGTGGCGATCTGTGTTGCCCGGGGTGAACCGGGACCCTAATCTACCCTCGTGCAAGTCCAGCATTTCAAAACTCCCAGCAGTAAGAATCCACGACAGACGTCAGAAAACGATACTCGTCGCATGCGGCCAGTGTTTTTTGCCATATTTAATGTAATATATTAATATATAATATAAACGTATTATATTTAATGTAATATATTAATATATAATATAACATATTATATTTAATGTAATATATTAATATATAATATAACGTATTATATTTAATGTAATATATTAATATATAATATAACATATTATATTTAATGCAATATATTTCACTTCAAGACACGAGAATGACTCTCTTTGAACTGAAGCTGCTTTCACAAGAGTGCACAGAAACTCTCCGTCTGGCAGACTTTCCCAGAGGCCTTATTCACAAGCTCGGCCGTTTTTTTAACTGACATGACGGCGTTGAAGCGGTCGGTTCCCTCGTACGCCTGACCGCCAGACCGCACTCTTGTACATGTCAGGGGTTCTGAACCCACTCTCACCCGCTCTCGGCTATAACTCTGCCGTTGTCCGATAAAGCCACGACGGTCCGCTACGTGTTCCCCCCACCGGGAGCGTTATCAAGTGCGGGCGCTATAACCCGGAGGTGTCGTCGTGCGATGGTTTTAACAGCCCACTTATTACCTTCATTTGATCCGTGTCATCAGGCTCGCACCGCGTTAAAGACTTTTATGTGAACCTGTCCCGGACACTGAAGGCTTGCACTAGATCGCTCATTAAAGTGTCGGGCACCGGACACTGCGTGTGTGTGTGTGTTACAGCGTGAGTATATGTGTGTACAGAGTAAGATTTTCTCTCTTTCTCTCCCTTTCCCTCGCTCTCTTTTTCTCATTTTCGCCCTCTCTCATAAAGACAAAGTTGAAAGGATCACTTAGAATAGAATGCAGAATTAAAGCAGGTCTTTTTTGCTTCAATTAAAAATAACAATAAAAAATCTTGACATTGTCTTGACATAAGCATAATGGACTTGCCATAACCTTTGACCCTGGAACAGAGTGACCTGGTCAGCGTGGTGCCTATTGTGCCTCTTGGATTCGGGCTAACGCACATAACCGTATATCTGTTTGCCAACTTCAGATCCTCATTGAAGCAATTTGTGCCCACAGATTAATTTTATTATATTATTGATCACTGTCATTATTGATCAAATGTTCATGTGCTCCCTTTCACTGCTCATCCACTTGATGTTTGAATTTGAAGACATCAGACTATAATATGGAAAGAGTATCCTAACGTTCTTGGATAATGTCTCTACAACTTAATCTATTGCCCACCTCACGTGACTCTTGTATTTGGCAGCTATAGGCATTTGCGCAGATGTGGCACAAAATTGTTGGGACAAAAAAAAAAACCTAAAAACTGTTGGGACAAATTATATATAAACTCAACAGTTTATAATATGCAACAAAATATCACTACTTTCTATAACACATTTTGTTGCTAGTGTTCAAAAAAATTATTATATAGTGTTTTTAAGCATGTTTTTTTTTTCTCTGCAGTGATAGTTGATATCCTCCAGCACAACTCAGAGATTACATCAGAGTGACACATTCAGCTTACTTTCAAGTGAGGTTAAAAAAAATAAACATGAGTGGGCGAATGCGGCTGTTTGTCGCTGGTTGTCAGAGCGGCATTTTGAAGTATTTTCAGCGACGCAGGGCGCAGTGAAGTCGGCCATTTTCAGCCTTCTTCCCAGTTGAAGTGTCACTGACATCACAACAGTGCAGGACTTTGAAACGGCTCAAGGAACGAAAACGAAAACCGGGATCTTTTAGTATTTTCCAGGGAGCAGAAACGAAACCGGAAACGTTATTATTTTTTATGTTCTGGAATAGGAACACTTATTTAAAAATAATGGTAACCGGTTAATACCGGTTTTATTTTGTTCCTCAAAGGAGTGCACTTTTGGATAACTTCAAAAATAAAACCAGAGTATTTATACAATCTACGATGCAGCAGTGAAGTAGCAATCGTCGTGGAACATGTTGTTGTAGGTTCACCCTGACCCGCAACGAGACCTCGGCTGTAGAGCACTACCAGCGGGTCTCTGCAGCGAGTCGTTGTGGGTTCGCCCCTACATACTTTAGATAGCATTAAACAGCTGACAGGAACGAAATTAACCGCTCTGGGAACAATATGTTTTTGTCCTAACTGGTTCAGGAATGTCAATTTACTGATGGAACTGAAACCGGAAACGTTATAATTCAGTTTCTGTTCGGAATGAACCGATTGGGAAAAAATATCTGTTCAAAGCCCTGCAACAGCGTCAGGGAAAGTGAGGCAATCGTTCCAGGAATTTTTGTGGGTGTGTCGCCACATCCCTACACTCATTGTATGTCAATGAGCCCGGTGAGAATTTAGCATAAGAAAATGTAAAATGATTGGTTCAAACAGCTTGGGTTGCACAGATGATGGGGGTCACCAGTCATTTAAGGTTAAAACTAATATGAATGTTATGGCTAGTGTTGCACCGATACCGTTAGCGGTATCGGACATACTTGGAATCGGCACCTTTTTAGTGGTATCGGCATCGGCGAGTACCAACGTCCAGTATTGAACCGAAACCATTTTTCCGACGCCGTACGGCGGAATCTTGTCTAAATCTAGAATATGTAAATGAAATGTTTTTGTGAAAAAAATGTATGCAAAGTAAGTAAAACCCGCTCCCCACAGTGTATTTATTTAAAATATCTGTTTAAATAAAATGGCCTGATAAAAAATGCCTTTTTTCTCAAAAAGTGGGCAAGTGGAGAAAGGGTGTTTTGTATCTGAACTCTTCAGTTACTACCCCAATATCACTCAAACAATAAAATATTAACATAATGAAATAATTCTTAATGTGTATTTGCTTTTTATAATTTTCTTCCACTACTGTTAATCATAGACTGCATGTAAAAATGACCACGATAACAAGAGAATTTACTACCAACAGCACTTTTTTTCCAAACAGTGGTATCGGTATCTAAAAAGTGATAGTGAATAAACTGTCTCTAAGCTGCCACACAGACTGCTGTGTTGGTGCTGTGGGAGGCCCAGCAAGTTCCAACTGGATAATGACAGAGTATTTAACAGCTGTTATCACTGAGGGAAAGTGGACACGGATGGCATAGAGCTGAAAGTATCACTGTTATTCTACTCCTACTAAGGTTTACTGCAGTGTCTGCCTCTAGAGCCCCGTTTCCACTGGCTTACTTAAGGCCAGCTCGTCACAGTTCACATGCACATCCACCATGAAAATCTCCACAAGGTCAAATCGGCCAGGCCAGGTCTCAGGACCCGCTGAGATGTGGGTCCAGAATCTGGCCGTGGATGGGCCTGTTCAACTCTAAAAGTTTGTTTGCATGTCTGTGTGTGTAGTGTATGTGTATGAGTGTGTATCTGTATGTGTCAGTATCACTGGGTTTGTCTGTGTTTGAGTGTATATGTGTAGGTATTTGTACATGTGTGTGTGTGTGTGTGTGCTTCTGTATGTTTTGCGTGTGTGTGTGCCAAGTGTACACAAGTGGTGAATGAGTGATTTTCCAGCGATCAAATGATAGTTGAAATATTCACAGATTGCAACGCAGACCACCTCAGCCTAATGCTGATTACTGTGTGTGTAAACAAACACTGGTTTCACATCAACACTCATTTCAAGCTGTTCATTCACACAACCCACCATCTACAGTACCGATATACAGTTTCTCAAGTGCCAACAGTACATAGAGCAGTGGCGTAGCCACATAAGGGCCGCAGTGGGCCGGTGCCACTATGATTGACAGCTGGCCCACCCTAGTATCAAAGGTGTCCAAAATGATTACAGGCTACGAACGAGTGATATGAGGTGATCACTAAGGTGATATGAGACCTAATTAAACACAATTAAGGTGTATTTCACACCAGTGTAAGCCTATTTAAGAAACTGGCCCTGTATATTTGTTGTCTTCTGAATTATTTTAATCCTCCTTTTTGTTTGTTTGTTTTTAAATATAGGTAGGCCTGCATTGTTCCCTCTATTAACACAACCTATATAAAGACCTACTGCCTATATAGGGGTTTTAAAGTAGGGTGCCCAGGCATCCGTCATTGATTACGCCTGGTTGATTAAAATGCATTAAAATGCATGAAATTGCATCTAACAAAATCAAATTTTCTTGGGGGGGGACTCCCAAACCCGTCGTCAAAAGTAGGTCCACACTCTTTCACTAATGTCCCACACTGTTTTACATTTCTGGCAATCGAAATATAATAAAAGTGGAGATAAAGACAACTAACTAAAGAAACTATAATGAGTAAGCAGTCCTGAAAAGGGGAGTTTTGAGGGAGGATTTCAACTGAGGGAGGGAGTCAATATTCTCTAGTTCGGGTGGTAGTGAGTTCCAGAGTTTGGGAGCAGAGCGGCTGAAAGCTCTGCTCCCCATGGTGGTGAGGCGAGCAGAGGGAACAGTAAGATGGAGCACAGTAAATTTTGCAGTGTTAAATAAGCAGTGTCGGGGTCCGCGTTGGCCGCACCTAACGCGACACCATTCATGTTAGTGCCGCTGCGTCTACCGCAGCGTCCGCAGTGTCGCGAGTTCGACTACGCTCATCGACTTGTCTGCAATGTCTACCCCCGATCTCTTCAACCCAGTTTCCGACTAATCCTATCCAATAAAAATGGAAAAACGGCGCTGACGCCCGAAAGAACAAAAAAATGCAGTGTCAAAGTTCATTGACTCTTTCAGAGTTATTACAACAACGGTGGGAGTTGAATATTTACTTGTGTTGGTGTTAATTTGCAGAGTTACAAGGTGCTGTGTAAATTAGACTCTACAAAGCCCCGCCCAAAGCCCAACCACCTCATCCTCGCTCAAACATTAAAGACTGACATTTTCATTGCATCATGACTCATGCGGACCCCAGGGGTTTGTGACGCAGCGGCGCTGCCGACTTACCGTGTCGCAGGCCCTCGCGATCTTCGTCCGCTCAGATGCAGACGCCCGTCCCTTCACAGACGTGCCGGCGGTGCTGTACAGTGTTAGCCAGTGTTAATTTTTTACTCAATTTCAAATCTTAAGTGGAGTTAAACACTATGGAAAGAGTTAATTTAACACCAAATCTGATAAGGACTAAATACACTCAGACACAGTATTACATTTAACTCTTCAAGTGTTGATTTAACACTGCAAAATTCACTGTGAGAGAGGAGGAGGATCTGAGGGAACGGGTGGAGATGGCAATATGGAGAAGTTCAGACAGGTAAAGCCATGATAAAATGCTCCGGAGCAAGGTTTTCGTCCTTATTTAAGTAGTCAAATTAGTAGTCAAAATATATCAAAGATAAATTATAATAACGGCAGGCAGCCATTTTGATCTGTCATGCAATAACAATAAATTATCATTGTTTGAGCAAAAATATTTGGGGAACTGCAAATTCCAGAAATGACACAGTATAACAATAACCATCTTGTAAAGTTACTCATTGGAGACGAGACGCTGGCTCCCGTCACGCCGTCCCTTCAGGCTCAATAGGATTACGCTTTATGTTTTATTGTCACAGTCCCAGGAGAGATGATGGATGTCTTCCAGCATGTGTTACTATGCTATGTTAAAGATTAGTCTCTGACACATTCGATGCTATAAGAAGACTGATCGTTAAAGATTAAACCACTCAGCTTACAGCATGTCTCAAGTCCCACTGTGTGAGAGTGGGTGTGTGGTTTTGGTACATGCCTGTGTGCGTGTGTGTGAATATGCATAGGTGTGTCTGTATATATATGTGTGTGCACGAGTGTGTGTATGTGTGTGAGTACGAGTAGGTGTTTAGTGGCACCCCACTGGCACCCCACTGGTGGCAGGTGAGACCTTCTACCTTTGTTTGTATTGATGGCACACGCCCCCCCCTCCTGTGATTGGCCAGCCACGTTCCGTCACCCCCTCTGAGTTTGACCAACTGACCACCAGTAAACGTGGCCACGTACGGCCAGATTCTGGACCCACATCTCGGCGGGTCCTGAAATCTGGCCTGGCTGATTTGACCTTGTGGAGAAGCGATTTTGGGGTGGATGTGCATGTGAACTGTGCCGTGCTGGCCTTAAGAGAGCCAGTGGAAAATGGTGTGTGTGCGCAACTGTTTAGTTCTTGAGCCAGCACTGCTGTGTTTGTATGTACTCATCTTTCATTTAAATTTCCCCCAAAGCACACTGATATACAGATACTAATACACTAATACATAGTAATACAACACTACAAAAAATATACCATATACCAGAGATGTGACCAAGTCCCTCTTTCAAGTCTCAAGTCTCAAGTCCTTCTTGGGCAAGTCAAGTCAAGTCCCAAGTCAACTCCAAGTCAAGTCATCATTATCATGCTGTCATTTTAGCTCCAGAATCTGATTTTAATAAAGTAGCAAAAAAAAAAAAAAATCAAACAACGCTATTATAAAAGCAAAACTATTGCTTGCTTTTGACGTTATTAAAATTAAAATTAATGATGACTTGACTTGGAGTTGAC
>OMKY01016528.1:1140-15249 GCA_900302395.1 Bregmaceros cantori
CACAATTGGAAATAGTCTCCCAGACATAGGATATGTTCAAATATATAGAGAACAGAAAAAAACGTTTTTAACCGTTTTTGTGGATTTCATAATGTTCCGTTTCTGTTCCGGAACATTTTAATACATCTTTTTTCGTTTCCGTTTCCGCTCCTTGTAAAATTCCATAAATTTCCGTTCGTTTCCGGTTTTCGTTTTTGTTCCTTGAACCGGTTCGGAGCCCTGGAGAGCAGTTTCACAGGAAGGTTCCAGAGGCAACGTCCTACAGCGGGACAAGCTGAAGAGGAGAGAGAGGCTGTGTCCGAAATCGCTCCCTATCCCTTACTCCCTACCCCCCATATAGTGCACTCACTTATAGTGCACTATAGCACAGCAACTGCCGAGATTTCGGACACTAGAGTTGGCGCCGTCAAACGTATAAAATATAATTACAAAAAATATAATTATAAAATTCAACAATCATCACAAAAAGTCAAAAGTACTTGCATTTATAACTATTTGCCGCTATTTACTCCCGCCGCGGCATTTTTTTTTAAAGTTTAGGTCATTTTTAAAACGTCTCGCAATGCATTATGGGTTATATTGTTCCGTCTCGGGTACATCCGATGCTCACTACATTTCGCGGTGCATTGTGGGTTACTTTCAGTGCACTATCTAGGGCACATGGAGAATTCGGAGACCCCCTACAAAATGGCGTGCACCGCATATAGTGCACTATATGAGGGTTAGGGAGCGATTTCGGACACAGCCAGAGAGTCAGAGAGGGGGTGGAGGCAGAGATAGAGAGCACAGCTCATTTAAATCCACTGCAGGTGGAACCTGTTGTGTCTAATTACCTCCTCACCTGCCCTGCTACCTGCGCACGTACAAAGTACAAAGTACTCTGTTTTTCAGATGTTTCAAGTAACTTGTATGTTTAGAAGTATTCATTTCTTGTACTCAATACATTTTCTATTAAAATTATCAATACTTTCAAGTCCTTATTTTTCCCAAGAGGCATATTACGTTTTATAAATATAAATTATATGAATATATTTTACGCATATTAATATGTATTTAGTAGTTAGCATTTATTCAAACAATAGCAAAAGGATGCAGAGAAATTTCTGGAACTAATTAGGGGAATGAACCAGGTGGTGTAAAACATGGTTGCAGAGCGGCTATAGAGCGCGTCCCTCAGACAATAGGTCAAGCCACGGGTTCTAATCCCCTCTCCGGTTTTTCTGCAATGTCTCCCCATCAACTTTTTATTCCACTCTCCAACCCCTCAAGGGGACATCCTAATCAGACGCCCAAGCCACATCAGCTGGCTTCTCTCACGGTGAAGCAGCAGTAGCTCTGCTGAGAGCACCTCAGGAGACCCTCACCACCCTGGGAATGGAGCTCCTTCTGGGTACTCGCACCTGCAATGTCCTTTTTTTCTGAGCAGGGTTTAGGCCATTACTGCAGACAATGATATTAATACACCTGTCGATCTCCCGCTCCATTGTTCCCCCTCGTGTAAACAAGATCCGAGGTACTTGAACTCCTCTAGCCCGGGAAGCCAGAACAATGAGCCCATTCGTTGCACATTTGGTCTGGGTGAATAAGAATGAACAAATCATATCATCGGCTTCATATCGCTGTGTATCAGGTGTGAAATGCCCAGGTGTCCCTGCTGAGTATAAAAAAAGTCATAACGCAGAGTACTACAGAAAAGGAACAATCACGCAGTGCATTATTGGAGTGTGGGAGAATTAGAATCCAGTGCCATGAGTGGCTTAGTAAGTCAAGTACCTGAGCAAAATTCCAGATGATTTTCCTATGGTTATTCCCAGAGATGGCAAAAGTACCCACATTTCTTACTTGAGTAAGAGTCGAGTAGGACTACAAATGTCTACTCGAGTAAAGTAAAAAGTACAGGCCCAGAAACATACTCAAAAAGTATTTTTGAAAGTAAAAAGTACAGGCTCTAAAATCTACTCAAAAGTATTTTTGTAGTATAAAGTACACGGTAAAAAAAATAAATTTGTATATAAAATGCAATTTTTCAATGTTAGTTTCACAATGTTATTGTTTGAAAACATTGCTTGAAAACTAGCCTAATTTACTTCACAAATCCCACAGCCAAACATTGAAATTAACATTTGGAACATTCTCAAACCATGACAGGTGACAAGAGATATGGCACCTTGTTCACTCCATTTGCTCAGCGGCGACACCTAATGGCTGTCTCCCATGTTACAGGCACTCATTATATAATCTATACTCACATTATACATATCCCTACCATCGGCGCAAAGGTAAAAGGTAACCAGAGAAAAAAAGTACTTCTAAAAGTACAGATACATGAAAAAAACGACTTAAGTACAGTACTTAAGTATTTGTACTTCGTTACTTGCCATCTGTGCTTATTCCCTGTTACGGTGGGATCATAATTCATTTAAAAGAGGATCAGAGCTGAAGAGCCGAGGTGTGCAAGCAAAGTCATTTACTTGTTGGAATCTATGCGTTTCCCAACATGCGTTTCCCACATGCGTGGGTGTGATCTACCAGGAGGTTCATGTCTGTGTGATGGTAGGTGATAAAAGCATCTTCTCTCGTATTGTAATAAATATCTTCTAGATTCTGGGCCTCGTCGGAAATATAATATTTCAGCTGGCTGACTAAAAAGACGCAGCTAAAGTTAAAGCTGCAGTATCTGTGTGTTAGTGTGTGCCTTTCATTGCGGTGTTCTGTGTGTGTGTGTGTGTGTGTGTGTGTGAGAGAGAGACTTTCTGTATTCTACCATTTGATGTACACTGAAGTGGTGAGAGTGAACCACTTATCAAACACACTGCGACTGTGTCTGTGTGTTTGCGCATCTGTGTGTCTTTGTGTTTGTCTGTGTGTCTTTGTGTTTGTCTGTGTGTCTTTGTGTCTGTCTGTGTGTGTATTTGTGTCTGTCTGTGTGTGTCTTTGTGTTTGTGTGTGGTTGCGTACGTTTCTCTTTCGATCTGTACGCAAGTGCTATTTCATCTTTTCCCTTCTACAAGGGTCTGTGTGACTACTTCTTTCATCACGTTAAGTGCGTGTGTGTCTATAAACGTGTGTGTGTGTGCAGGTGTAGATGTGTGTACACGCAGGTTGTGGGTGTGTCTAGGTGTGTTTGTCCCATCACAAAAGATCAAAGCAACACCCCCCCCTCCTCCTACCCCCCGGGTTGCTTAACCTGCTGACTCGGACCCATCGGAGAGAAAGGAGAGAGAGTGCATGAGAGTCGCTGTCTTCCTTAAGGCACATCTCTCTCTCTCTCTCTCTCTCTCTCTCTCTCTCTCTCTCTCTCTCTCTCTCTCTCTCTCTCTCTCTCATAATGACCCGAGGATGTGTCTCATATGACACACTTGTGCTCGGTGCGCTGATATATAGAGCACTATGCACACTGAACAGTTCCTTCCATAGTGCTCATTGTCGCAGTTTAGCTCTGTGTCGAAAACCGGAAACGGCGTTGTGACAATTGGGAACGTTTTGCATGTCATTGAATCATGATCTCTATGCTCGAGAAGAGTTTTACATCATGTGGTTTTGGATTTTACATCACTTTTTTACATATCCTTACCCACCAAATTGCGCATCATCAAACGATGGAGAAGAATGTGTTTGCACTGGTGTGTGATTTGTGCTTCACCCTTAGGTGGGACCCTTCCAGTCGTCGCCATGCAATATATGCAAAATGATCAACACAATGTGGGAAATATTTATAAAATGTGTCTTGGGCTTCACCCACTGCATTGTATACAGTACACAATACTATACATACATTCATACAACATAAAAAACAGAGAACATAGAATTGGACACTGCAGTTTAAGAGCATGACGTCTAGTTGTCATTTAGAAGTCTTATGGCGGTTGGGCCAAAGGAGTTCCTGTATTTCACTAGTCTGCAGCTTGGTGTCCTAAAACGTGGGCCCGAGGGAAGCAGGGTGACCATGAGTTGTATCCATCCATCCATCTTCATCCGCTTATCCGTAGTCGGGTCTCGGGGGCAACAGCTCCACCAGAGAGCTCCAGACTTCCTGCTCCAGAGGAACATTAGCGACCTCCTCCTGGGGAATCTCGAGGCGCTCCCAGGCGAGGGAGTGGATGTAATCGCTGCGCCTTGGTCTGCCCCGGGGTCTCCTCCCAATGGGACATGCATCAAGGACCTCCCTAGGGAGACGCTCGAGGGGCATCCTAACCAGATGCCCGAACCACCTAAGCTGACTCCTTTCCAGGCGAAGGAGCAGCGGCTCCGTCGAAGAAAACTCATTTTGGCCGCTTGATTTGTCGACCTAGTTCTTTCGGTCATGACCCGTACTTCATGATCATAAGTGAGAGTAGGAAGAGTACGAAGATAGCTCGCTAGACAGAGATCTTTGCCTTCTGGCTACAGCGACTGCAATACCGCCCCTGCCACTCCGATACTCCGGCTGATCTCCTTCTCCGTCTTCCCATCACTCGTGAACAAGACCCCGAGATACTTGACCTCCTTCACCTGGGGTAAAGCCTCATTCCCTACTCGGACTGTACAATCCACTGGTTTCTTGCTGAGAACCATGGCCTGACCATGAGCTGTATCCTCCAGTCCTGAGACCTTTCATAGAAGGACTGCATCAGTCCCTGGTCCTGTTGGCCAACAATCTTTAGTACAGTTTTGACCAGACGCCCTAGCTTGGTTGTTAACTGAACAGTTAAGAGTCCCGTACCACGTTTGCACGGCATACTGGATGACACTTTCTAAAATCATTTGAAAAAATAAAAACAGAATCCTATGAGGAACGAGATCATGGCGTCAGGCACGGACGCCTGTTGCCATTTCAGGTGGATCGCGTCGCTACGTTTCCGCCTCCTGGCGGAGCTTGTGACACACGGAAATCGCCGCGTGTGAGTGTGCACACACACACAGTTTCTGAGCCCTTGAATTAGTTCTAGTCATGGCGCTTGTCGCGTTCGCTGGATGCCCCAGGGGAAATCTTAAAATACAACACACACATACACACACAACCACACACACACATCAACACACAGCGAAGCAGCCCGCTCGTGCGCGTGTAGAGAATCCAGTGGACCGTGGTGTGCACGCGCGTATACGCATGCACGACCGTGTCCAGCAGATCATGCGCACGTGTGTGTTGATGTGTGTGTGTGTTGATGTGTGTGTGTCTGTGTGTGTATGTGTGTGCGGCAGGATTTGCGAGATGAACTTGAACGGACCATTTCTACCACCTATCTACTTTTTGCTCGCTCATGTTTAAATTGAGGTGTGTATCAACAGTGCACGTTTGATGCAAGTGTCAACCTCGGTCGTGTCCACGAATGCTCAGATGCGGGTGCGCGATTGCGCGCATTTTTGTGCAGGTGCGTGCAGCCGCGCCAGTCAGCATGCGAGTGGGGGAGGCCGCTCCTACTGCGTATAATGAGCTCCTCCCAAGGACGCATCGCATTGGTTGCGATGCGTTTTGGCAGCGGACTCGAACGTGATCGCTCGTCCCTCATAATTCACACCATACAGCCTTAGCCGTCTTAAAAAGTACATCCTCTGTTGGAACTTAGTACAGAGGCTCTCTATGAGGACCTGCCATGTTAGTATTGTCCATGAAGACACAGACCGCGAGCTTGCTGAGAACAACCAGCCTACCACACGTCCGCGGATATGACATGATGTGTGCTCGTTCGCGACATTGACGTCATTCCATTTCCACTACGAATTCACCAAGGCAGTAGTTTAGCGTGTGCAGTGTCCATCGTTCATAACAGCCTTTTTGACCATTGTTGGGGTAGCATCCAGGAATTAAATTCTAGCACCATTTTCAGAAGAGTGCCCTCAATTCAACTCAACAAAAATGATTTTTATATAGCGCCAAAATCACAGCCGTTTCAGGCGCTTCACAAAAGTGATTACGTTTTTAGAATTAGATTTAAGGAATATAGCAGCTATTTACCTACCTTTCAACCTTGATTTCCCACTTAAGGACAGTAATTTGCAGTCCTCCTTTAACAGAGGACTGGAAAGAAGAGAGAAGAAAGAAGAAAAAGGAGATCAAGACTTTCAGTCAGTCTCGATCTCGGCCTAGTTGAAAAAAAATTACCTGCAGTTTTTGATTAGTTATCGTTAATGTTGATTTGTTTTGATTGATTAACAGAACTCCTTTAACAGAGGACTGGAGGACTGTCCTACACCCTAACTTGGTCCCCCCAAGTGGACAAAAGTCCCTTCCCTCTACACACGTCACGCAGAGACTCTCTCTCCTAACCGCCCCACGCCCGGCCCCACGCCCCACTGCCACATCCTTAAGATCCCGCCTCTGTCTCAGCGGTCTCAAAGCAGTGGTCCCCCGAGGGCATCCAAACCGGACCGCCAACAAAAGGCGAGAAGCGGAAAAGGACGCTTTTATCTGACGCGTATAGATCACTATCCGGCTGCTCCCTTTCTCCGACACCGCCCTCTGCGCTCCCGACCCTACTACACCCCTGACGCCTTGTCCTAAACCCCCCCCCACCCCCCGCTACCTCCCCAACACACACACACGCGCACCTACCACCTCAACCACGCCCAGGGCTACAGAGCATTGACACACAAAAGAGAAGAAGGAAAGACGTTGCTCGTGTTACACTCCAAACTTTAATGAAAGTGTTGAGGTCTGAAGCGATAATAATTTGAATTAGACCCGAGAAAGAGACAAAGATGATGGTTTGAGAACAACCCCCTTATTGCTTAAGTGTTCATTTTCGATGTATCTTTTCAATCACAGAAGATATACAAGTTACAAGCAATGGTACACATGTGCTTTGAATAAAATTAAACTCCTAGAGTCCTGGGTAAAGATTGGCAATACTTGTTGCGAGTTTGCGAGCAGAAGGAGAGAAACAATCAGAGGATCGCCAACAGTTGGAGTATGGTTTGTAGCTGAGCCAGCCGGTGTTGAGTCATTTGTAGAAGAGTGCTCTGAACAGGGCTTGAAAACAAAATTATTTTCTAAAAGTTCCGTTCCGAACAGTTCAGGCACGCCTATGTGTAACGTTTTTGTTCTCGGAACCGTTCTGCCACCAAAATATTGGTCCTGAACCGGTTCGGAACAGGAAAATTGTGTTCGTTCTTAAGGTTCCTTAAATTGTGCAATATCACGTTTAGATATAGTTTTAACAAAAAAAATTGGTGGACTTTCAAACTTCAGTGTAACTGTATTAACGCCATTACATTTGCTTCCTCGTCTGTCCTCAAGATGGAGCCCCAGATGCATGGGGCTTGATGACTGATAGTGAAAGTTGGATGGATGCACAACTGGAAATAGTCTCCCAGACATAGGAAATGTTCAAATATAAAGAGAACAGAAAAAAAAAAAATTTTAACCGGTTCTGTGGATTTCATAACGTTCCGTTTCTGTTCTGGAACAGTTGAAGAAATCTTTTTCCGTTTCCGCTCCTCATAAAATTCTGTAAGATTGGCTGTGAATACTAATTTTATTTAGTGATAATGTTGGACTACATTCAGGTGCAAGTGTTTTTGTTCTCCCATGCCACATAATACAGTGACCGCTGCTGCACAGTGCTGCGTGGAGTTCAGCAGCAACGTCACCATGCAGGATGAAGAAACTGCCCTTATTATAATGTTGTGGTGTAGTACTTTTAAAAAAAAAAAAACGATGTACACTCACAGACACACCAATGGTGGTGGCTCAACCGTTACCCACCAGCCAGGATTCGAACCACCAACATTTTGTTTTCAGGCTCTTACCTTTGGCCAAATCCAGTGTCGCCTGTTCCATGTTTCTCTCGCCCACTGGCTGAAGAATGAACAGTATTTGGTCATGAGCCGCTCGTCCACGGGCGGCACCCAGGTGCCAGGTTCGTTCGTGGACCACACGAACGCAGCCGTAGCTCGTCACACTCGGCTCCGGAGCGGCTCCATGATTGGCTGCTCTCCCCTTCTTAAAGGGGCTTCGGGCGCTAGGCTGATGCGACGTCCTGTTTCTCCCTCGGTGAGAACTGAGGGGACAGTTTATGTTTGTATAGCCAGATCTTTCTCTCTCTCTTCACTACTCGCTACTCTTCACTACTGCTGCAGGAATCACCTTCGTCTCCACCTCTAGATCCGGCTCACTGGTCCCGGACCAGACCACGGAGATGAGTACTTTCGCTAAGACATTTTAGTTTGTTACGAACATTTATTCTTCGTGTTCAGAGACTCTCATTGCCTGTGCACTATTGCTTTTGTTTTCATTCGCACACAGTGTGCTACAAGTGTTTTGTGTTTGATTCCTGTGTTACAGAAACGGATGATGGCATTGGTTGCCATTCAGTCATCCAAACTTTCATTGCATTCCTGACTGAGTCCTTTATTCCTTTATTCTCCTATTCTCGCTGTACGAATCATAACAAGTTGGGTGACAATGATGTCACACCGTGTCGGTCTCTCTGGTTCTAGTCAATTGCTAAACTTATCTGAATGCATAGACATTATGAATTTGATTAGTTAAATCTCTGCGGCATACTGATTTTGACAGTTGATATGTTTTACAAAACAGTTAATTAATGCTTGTGACCCTCCTGTATCAGCACTAATACTTCCCTTCCCTGCGTCAGCTGCCCAAACCTGACTTCACAAGGATGGAGCACGGACAATGGAGCCCAATAAATATTAATGGAGCAATTTGCTTGGCAAGATACCTGTTCATCTACTGCACCTACAGGCACACAAAGGCAAAACGGACATCGGTCCAAAGGGATTCTCTCGTACAATAGTGTGACAGAATCCTGAATCGAATGCACGAACCCAAACCCAACACAGGAAGAGTTGACAAGCAATTGAGAGAAGGAGTTGGTAAATTGACAATGCAAACACAACAAACAGTTAGATTGTCTAACTGCCTAATGCTATCAATCAATACAAATGCAAATGCTTTTGAGTAGCTCAGGAACCACAAAAGAATTTGAGAAGAGTCTGAGCGTCAGGATTAAGTTCCTCTGGATGTATCCAGGAAGAATCGTTGCATTCTATACTGTCAGGAAAAGGTATTTGGTGCTCCACTGGTGTGTTCTTCCGTGTCTCGTTGAACAATAATGTCAACCTTAAATATAAAGAAATGTCCAGGGTCCTGAAGTCTTGTACTCGCTTGAATTGTGAACTGTTATATGTTGTGTGCAATGAATGGGAAATGATTCCTACTTTGCTCCGATTTTTGGAGGTGTTCAGAGCGACCCACTTCGCTCTGATTGGTCAAAGAGAATAATTTCGACCACACTCTGGATCCCAGACCGTTGTGTAGTGTTGCGATTGAGCCATTGAAGTAATTCTGTAATTTATTTGGTTACATGTTGGTATATGTCCGTGGTTATAGTCTATAGGCTTCTCATAGCAGAGGGCAATCATAACAGTAAATCATGAATCAGGAAGTACTTATTCAAAATACATTTCTGCCTGTGTTTGTGTGTGTGCATGCATCTGGATGTTTGCCTGCTTCACCTGGAGCTCCTGTCACTCCAGCAAAGATGAAACGGATGCAGTAGAATATTTCCAGTGCATTTCCGTCAGGTGGATACGGGAAGCTGAAATGTAGCCAGGAGACTACAATTTGATTGCTTTTCTCTGCTGCACTCACTGGCAAATATATTATTATCCTTGCTGAATAAAACTTTGGCTTTGATAGTGTGGCTGTTAATATAGAACTGCCCACAAGACTGAGCTTCCCTTTCTGGATAAAAGCCTGTATAAGTAACACTAAACTACACAGTGTCAGCAGTTCTCTTTTTTCACTTTCTATTTTTCATGTGGTTTGAAGACCTTTTTTTGTGTTTGTGTGTGTCTGTCAGATAGCCACAGTCACAGACTATAAACAATGTCATATTCAAAAGACAGAGATTTATTTTAATGAATTGTTGTTATTTGCTTTGGTTTCAACATTTAGTTGGTAAAATGTTACTTATCCTCACAGTTGATTGGTGATATAAGGATTCAGGCACTGCTTTAAATCACAGCTAAATTAGGAATGAGGGTAGGAGGATAGGTGCTTCTTCCCGCACTGAGCGCTCGTGAGGTCAAAGTATACAGTTTCGTTCCCGGGTCGTTTGTTAATTTTTGAAGGTTTGTACGGAACAATAAATGTGGCGCAATCCGTTACCGATGGTTGTATCTGTTAACGTTTGCATGAGCCTGCTTAATTGATTGCCCATATACTTTTAAAGGTGTCTACCTACCAAGACGGACAATCTTGACTACTCGGTTGTGCGTCCTTCAACACACCCCTTCCTCATGGACTTGCATTCAGAGCTTCAGAGTGGGTGTCGCAGCCCCAAAAACGCTCACCACGCATGCTAGTGAGGTTGGTTAGTGGACAGCATTATTGAGTAATGTAGAGCCGACTTAACCAAAGTTGAGAGCTGTCCCTAAATATTGGTAACTCACCTTAAGTGTGTGTGTGTGTCCCTCTCTCTCACTCGCGAATTGAGGCTGAACCTGTGGATCGGGCGGATGACATGCCAAAAAATCCTTTTAAATTAAATGTGAGCGGCTGCGGTTGAAGCACTAAAAATTACAGAATATTCCAAAGTTAAGGGAAGATGACGGGCAGTTTTGGTTTTGAATATCAGCGGAAAAAAGTTTGTGCAAATGGGTGATATTTTTTGCAGCGGTTGCAGTGCTACAGTTACGCCATCTGCGCATCTGTAGCACACACACACACACAAACAGATTTGGAAACAGCGGTGCAGAGCGCAAGCAAGAATTCATTTTATTTAGTGCCACTTGCCAACTATAGAACGTTTCACAGCACAAATTCATACTTTTTGGCAGAAAAAAGGTGTGTGGGTGGGGACTAAAATATGCCTTGAAATGAAATTGAAAATTGGCAGTTGACATCTTTTACAACACAGTTAATTAATCATTGTGACCTTCCCCTATCGCTCCCAATACTTCCATGTACCAGGACTCAGTCCTCACAACCCCACTGTGGCTTGACTTGACACTGTTGGAGCGCAGAGCATGGAGCCCAATGAATATTAATGGGCGGACTCGCTTTGCAAGAGACTTGTTTATCTTAGAGATATAGAGAGCTGTAGAGTAAACCTGCCCTGATCACAGGGGATTATGGCAGGCAATTGAAATATTTGTATATATGAAAGACAAAGAATAAATCCACATAATTTACGATCACCGTTTGGATGAGTTAGTGCCTTCGTTAGAGCACATGGGCTCTAAAAGCTCCAAAAAGTTCCTAACATTTTATGTCATGAACTTGTTCTCACCCATAAATTTGGAGCTGTTGGCACAAATATGGAGTTTTTTTAATAAAGGAACACATATTTCTATATATTTCACAAGCGGACATTTCAATCAATTTCATTGATCTATCACAGGGACATAACATTATAAAAATAATAAAAATATCTTATTTATATAACACCTTTCACAAGGTTGCTTCAGCAATAAAAAAGAAAGGACACTAAAAGATAAAACAGATTAAATAAATAAATACATAAATAAATACAATTCTGCAATGTCTCCCGACTCTTCATGCCAGTTTCTTAGCTAATCCTATAGCTATCTCTCTCAAATAAAGAATGAAAAACGACGCTTGCGACCAAAATTTGTAAAAAAATAACCATGGGCTAGGGATTAGGGTTACGGTAGGGGTACTTTTTAGGATAGGGATTAGGGGTTAGGTTTATGGTTAGTGCTTAATCCTACTGTGATGAAATTACATTGATCTGAAACGGCCAGCGTCAGAGAGAGGGGCATTCCTTTACATCCATCCACTGATTGCGGTCAAAATGGCTAATCAGTATTTGATCTAGCACCAACTAAATCAATTGATGAAGGCACATAATCACAATAAACCCTTTGTAGGAACTAACAGTAGCCAAGTCTTCAGCCTCACTCCATATTTAGTATAATCCCACCAAACATTTTTCTTCAAATACAATGTTTTTGTGTGGCCCAAACTCCCTCTGCTTTGGGGATGGAAAATAAATCACAATTTTAATGGAAACACAGGAGGCTTGATCTGTTTTTTTGTATATATTTTGCCATTTGCCAACAGTTTGTTCATTTGGATGTTTTTAAAGTGGATTACAATATATCATAGCTAATACCCAGACCCACAATGGTGTCCTTTTGTGGAGGTGTGTAGATTCTCCTTCTGCTACATCAGGGTTCTCAAATGTTCTGCACATGGGCCAATTGTGGCCCGCAGGACTATATTTGCGGCCCCCACCTTAATTTCAAAGTTTAACAAGTTTGGCCCGAAAGTAGTGTTTTCTTTTTCTTTTACAAAGCCTACAGTGAAAAGAAATGTTGGAGGTTGACAAGCACAGACAAATTTCAGTGAAAGTGGGAGATTACAATTCTTTCGTTGAGCACATGAGTGGAATACCTGATGTGGCGCAGCCTCACCCAGATACTGCCTCAATTGGCCCCCAGTTAATTTGAGTTTGAGACCCATTCGCTACTTTGGGATGCATGTTATCATCATAATGGTAAATATCAAAGAGTTTTTGTGGCAGTGTGTGCTTGTGCGCCTGGGCAATGTGTCTTCATGCCAGCAGGGTGTGGCGTCACTATGCCAACTGGACTCCAGAAGAAGGTTGCAGAATTGCGACCGAAACGGTTGAGGTATTTAAAATATAGATATTGTCTCAAATAGTGCAAGACAAACACACAAGACCTGGGTAATTTGTCATTTACCAGTGGGTCATTAGGTACCGACTCTAACAAAATGGACAGACAGACTGGGCAGAATAAATACGGAAGCAATAATGTGAAAAGACCAAAACAGTAACTTAACAGACATGAGCAAGCTCTGATCACAGACTAACTCAGGGATGACACGGCGGTGGACCGCGGGCTGCTGACGTCACATCCGGCCCGCCGGCCTGGTTACATCAGTTGTTCGCATTACTTTTAACCTCCTTCTCTCAAATATCGTCCTTTTTAAAATTGTTTTGCTCGATTTGGTGGTTGTATGTGTTCCTGAGTTAAAAAAAAACACTATACCCCCGTCCAAATACCAATAACATCCAAAGTGTTTCAAATTCATTATGATACATATTTGTTCAAGTGTGTGGCAGACATTGCGCAAGAAAGCTACCACGCGCCCACATGCACGCGCACAGCAGACCGATTTCACTCTGGCATCCCCGACGTAGAAATACAATTCAGCATTCAGCTTGGAGGGACGTTTTCTAGGTTCCCAAAACGTTTTTTATTGATGAAAATGGGACCGCGCAAAGGACCGCTAACAACTCGACTCATTGCACCTGTTGCAGCAAGACCCCCAAATCACTGTTTGGGGGTCCGCCGAGCGGCCAAGGTCTATTTGCGTTTAGATCTTCTGCAGTACATTCTCTTGCCACAACAGGAGAGTAAAGCATATTATAAGCCCAATGCAGCTAGCCTTCAGCAAGATCGTTTAAGTGAGTTTTTGAATAAATAAAACATTGACCCTGACAGCGTTGTTAATTGTCATTAATAGATACACATTTGTTTGCCAATTTATAGATATAGTATGCAGTATTTTTACAGTATTGTTATTTTGTGTTTCAATTAATTGGTTTACAAAGATGACATGAGATATTGAAATGTTGAAGTCTTCAACAGCATAATTTATGTATAGATTTTATTGATTTGCACCATAAACATATATATATATATATATATATATATATATATATATATATATATATATATGTTTATGTATATATATATATATATATGTTTATGGTGTGTTATGGTATATATATATATATATATATATATATATATATATGTATATATATCGTTGCTTTGGGCTCGGAAAGGGGGGTCCTTGGGATGAAAAAGGATGTGAACCCCTGATCTAGAGGACGCCAGTGTCGGTTCAGGATATGACATACGGTGCATAATACCCCTATAACGTCAACACATGGTACAAAATGATGAGGAGCACCAATATTAAGCGTTCATATTAATATCGACTATCATTTGGCCTGCAAGTTTGAGACTACTGACTTATTGGATTCATTGTCCAACAAATTCGCCATGAAGACAAGAATATGGTCACATTTTGAGAACTGCCCTTTGAAGAGATAAGAGAAAGGCGGAAAACAATGTTTGTTTCTCTGTATTGTGTGTTTGTGTGTG
>OMKY01016950.1:1376-13564 GCA_900302395.1 Bregmaceros cantori
GTCATTTTCGGATGGATGTCGACATTTTGCATGTCTGATTCCATTCAGTACTTAGAATGCATGGTACGCCGGAGTGAACATGGAAAGTTGCTGCGCTGCGTGGCCAACTTCTCCCAGAGTCCGTTACCTCTCTCACTTTAATTCAACACACACTCGCACGCGTACATGATTCCTATCATGCATTGACTATAATACACTTGATTTCGTTCTCGTTCGATGTCGCTCGCAATGGAAATTAATAATAGACGTGACAATCAGCCCCGTCTTCGCTTCCTCAGTCAGCTCCTCGATCGTCACGCCTACTGCGCTGTGATTGGATTGCCTGGTTTAAATACTTGTCACGCCTCCACGCCGTTTGTCCCACCTACTGCACGGTGACTGGATGACAACACTTGATTTGATTGGTTTTTTCAACGTTTTTCGCAGTTTTTCCAATTGATCTTTCCCAGACCCAATTCAGCGTCTAGCGATGTGCAATTCGTGGACGATGCATTGGGTCTGGGTCTCAAGGCTAGCTTGGCCCTGCAGCTTGGGCTAAGCGTTCTGCCAGGCGGGGTGCGGAGCAGGGCCGGACATTAGAGGTTTAGGGACAATGCAAGACACGATGATGCGGCTGGACTAAATGTTACTTCATGTGTGTAATCCCGTTAGCCCCAATGTAAATGTAATCCAGATTACTTTTTTTTAAATATAGTTGTAACGGACTACAGTTAACTACACGTAACGGCGTTACATGTAATCCATTACTTCCCAACCCTGTATGTGCGCTTTAGTTTAGAAGTAACAAAGAAAGCAATTAGTCATACTTAAAGTTTGCTGCCAGTGATGCAAAACATGTCACATATCACATAGCATCAACAAATTGTCCTTGTAATGTCTTGTCTTGCCAGTAGACGGTAGTAGTGTACTGTATATAAGTTACGTTTTCCTAGGCTCATATGGAGAAAAGTGAACGCAGCCGCCGGTAGCCTGATTACGGACTGCAAGCCATAGGCGGTTCTTTGTTTGTACTCTGTTTGGCTTACAGCAGCGGACCCGACCTCTAGTGAGAGCGTTGTGCACAGAATGTGTGTCTGTGGCTAAAAAACGTGCCGTCCTACACGTCCCTCTATGTGGGAAAGAACAGCGGTGCGCCTTAACAATCCACACATACATTGTGCGTATGTGCATTCAGGTATCAACCAGCAGCGCAGCGAAAATACGGAACAAATGGAGTTCCATACGGAATGCACATTTTAACTTCCATTTGTAAATATCAATATATCACCCACCCTTAGTTCAGACTAAACCAAAGAAGTCCGTGGTGACATGCTGACTTTTTGGGTTGGTGTGAATACAAACCATCGAAATCTGGTGCGGATTAAACACCTGAACCGAGTCTGCTTCAGAGTCGTGGTCTTGGGCCCCTTCCAAGCATACCCTGGTGTGGATCAGTGGATATGTGCACAAAACTGTATCTACGAGTTCGGGGGGTACTTCAGGTCATTTTGTTCGCTGTGTTTTTGGCAATATTTCAACATGTACAAGGTGGTACGACAGGATGACACTTTTGATTTCAATGAAAAGAAGAAACATGCTTTTGTGAGCAGGTAATTACTGTGTATTGGTGGTAAAAGAAGGATATTCCAAAAAAGAAAAAATGGTTCCCATGAGAGTATGCTGGGGTTCTATAATGGTTGACAGAAGTTGATCTAGAGTCTAGATCAAATTAAACCACGGCTTCTTTAGTCCGGACCAAAGTGCGAACCAAAGGACTTTGCAGGTGCAAAAACACCCTAAAAGGGAGACAAGGGAGAGAACGCTCCAGTGATGAAGGGTCTCTCTCCCACACAGACACAGAAAAGCCTCTCAACAGTGTTTCGCGCCTGCCCCAGCTCGGTCTTGCGTTCTCTTGTTCACATCGCCTATCTAACGCATAGTTTCACTCGGGGCAGGAAGGAAAAAAAGCCAGTGAGAGAGATTTTCTTCCTGATGGATGATGTGCCGCAACAGTTGGTGGCAAGCCACAAAAGTTGGATTTATCAGATTCCTGCCACAACACGTGACGTTTGTTTTTAGACAAGATTATCAGATATTGTGATATTTTCAATTGACAATATCATGATACGGAAATGTGGATATCGTCCAAACCTAATTCACACTGGACTCAAAGTCTAGTCGTTGCTATGCCATGAAAACGGGCCAACCGGCGCCTGAATATTGAATTAATGACCACGACCACTTGCCCACCTCACCGCCCTCCCGGTCAACCCCTCCTTTAGGATGATTGGACCTGGAACTGGAGCAGAGCGGCAGGTGGCAGGGAAGCCGTACCTGGGCAGACGCAGCCCACGCGGGCTGTAACCTGAGCCGACAGACGGCTGGCTGTATACGTGGCCAAGTCTGTGACATCTCGTAGAGCCAGCGTACGCGTCTGCCTGTGTAATAGGACTGCAACTAACGGTTATTTTAACAGTCAATTAGTTTCAAAGAGTGACTGGGTGAAAGTTTCAATTTTCACAAATTCTTCTTATCGTGCAGTACTGATTTCCACAGAGGGGCTACGATTTAGAGAGAAACTTGATTATTTGCGATATTGATTGAATTTTGATTCATTGCATTAATTGGATTTAATCAGCAACCTTAATACCTACTAAAACATGCATTATTTATAATTAATATACATGTACATACATATACATTAATAATATGCACATTATGCAGGAAAGTCAAGTGAAGTTATACATCTGACTAGTTATACCCTTTTCTGAACTCTGAGGTGCAAAACGAGTGACAAATCGGGAAGGGCTGCAATTATTTTTAATGGTTGATTAGTTGTCGATTATCAAAACGATTAGTAATTAATTGGTTAGATATTTTTCCTTCATAAAATCCCCAAAATATTCACAGCAACCAACAAATTAATCTTGTCAACTTGGAATCTATTCAACTTTGGTTCACATTAGCAAACAAATGTACACCGATTACGTTAATAACTCACAAATTCTTTTGATATTTTGATGGTTTTCTTCATATTCATATTTGTATGAATAATTTTAAATAATTGTAATTTTATTTTGGATTTTCAGAAATTATCAAATTTGTGTAGATATTGTAATGCAAGCGCCCCCTCATGGAGGAGCTGGGGATACAGGAACTCGGGTCGACAATAACTGAGCACAGTCATTGTCAAGCTTCGTTCTAACTCTTTATATAGAGGCGTGTAGTCACATGGCCCAGAATGCACCGCGCGTGCATTCACTACAATATAAAGGGAGTTTTGTCAGCAAAAAAACTGCTGACAATAACAATGATTCAACTCCTTGGCGATTCATCGATTACTGCATTAGTTGTCGATTAATTTCATATTGATTATTGATTAGTTGTTGATTAAGCAACTACTCGTTGCACGCCTAGTAAACACAATGATTGAACCGAGTACTAAAGGCTGCACACGTGATGCATTGCACATGATTGTTCTAATTCTGCAATACTCCTTATCTTGCAGAAACCCCTGGTGGTTATTTTACACCCATTGAACAATTTTGCAGTGTGGAATTTGTTGTTCGGCTATGAAAAGATGAATCAGTTCAAACAATCTTCTCATTTGCTACAAACATGGGTGTTAGATGTGCATGCTCGTTTGGTATTCATGAGTGCCTGTCTTTCTAGGGTTGTGCTGAAATAATCTGTTTCTTAGATTAATCGCTGTTATGGCTCTGGACAAATGTCAAATAATCGTTAATAGAGAACATTACCTAAAAATTGCAGCACAGCACTTTTTGATCTGCACACGATATTTCACTTGCCACTAGTGTAGATTTGTATGATTAAAAAAATATAATGGATAACTAATAATACTGTTATTTATTATGACATACCACTGTGTAAATGCTCTTGAGTGAAGAGTGCAAAAAAATGTATGTTGAAAAGGTACATCAGTAATGCTGGAAGATCAAATAATAATTCATAATTGTAAGACAGCCTAAGATTCAGAGCCCTACTCATTTTCATCTATATAATAATAGACGAATGTGTGTGTACCTCTGTTAGTGAAAGTGTATTCATGTGGAAGTGTGTATATGTGTGTGCACGCAGGTGTGTGTGTGTGTGTCTGTGTGTGTGCATGTCCAGGTCTGATTTTTCACACATTTCCAACCACCAGGCGAGTGTGCCAGTGTGTGTCATTCTGTGCTTTGCGGATGCAATGAAGAAAAAAATAAGAGCCTTTCAAACCATCAGGACAGATTAAGGCACGCTAATTGGCCGGCACAGGGGGCGTGCGGGAGCCGAGCCGCGCTTCGATTAGTATGATTACCACTTGACAAAAAAGCCTACAAGAATTTCTGCTGGTGTTGCCACTGCCGCACTTCATGTGGGAGACAGCTGGAAGATTCCTGAAGAAAACGTGCCTGTAGTCATCTCTGCGTGTGAAGTTGGCCGAGGTGCGCAAATGCAGCGTGCCACGCAGACACTGTTCGTCGGTAAGAAGTAATTGCCTGCATTGAAGTGAAATGCACACTCATAGCAAGGCACACTGCTAATAGGCTCTGGGTTGTTCTGGCATGATCAGAATCTCCTTTATTCGCCGCGTTTGCATATGCTAGGAATAAACTTGCATGGAATTTGGGGTCAGACGCAGTACACACTCCGTTTGAACACCAATTCTAACAATAAAGAAAGAACTGATATGATTAGGAAAGAATTGATATGTGGGTCAATTGGTCTGTTGACTTGAATAAACGCATTTAGAGAATCAAACACCAGTGAAATCACCTCCATCACTGCCACACCCAATAATTACAACTAATTAGATCTCAAATGTGAGCAGAAATCGGCCATTTCAAGGTTTAATTGCTGAGGTACACAAAAAATGTTCTAGAACGTCCACGGACAATGCCGCTTCCTATAACAGACTAGGAGAGCGGTTGTTGCAAATAATGCATGACAATTCCATCAAAATACATAATTACCATTAGAAGTTCATCATTATATTATCAATCAGTGTCACCTTCCTTGGAGCCAAGAAGTTTGGACATATATTCTCCTTGCATCAAACAGCAGATGTTCTTCCAACACGTCGAGAACATGGTTTTATCTCATAAAGCTCTGTATTTCACAATGCACCTGCACTAACACTGTATTCTAAGTAATGTTTACTCACAAAGCTGCCACGGACACACTTAAGCAACCCAATGAATCTGCAACGCCATTTATAGAGGCATCCACAGCGTCTGTTAACAACCGATGGCAACCTTTGAACCTTGTTTTGTTAAATCTAGACACTTGCATTGTTTGCATCGCGTATCCTTTTACTTTGTCACTTAATGAGCATTTACCAACGGATTATGTAAATAATTAAGCTTTGATTGTATTCAATCATTTTTCTATCATGTGCAAAAGTGAAATGTAGTTTACAGCTAATAAAGTGCTATGATGCCATTTCTAAGGAATATTTTCAAATAACAATCTCTCAATTTTATTGAGAGAAAGAAAATATAGTATACTTACATGTTTTTCACTTTTGTAAAAGTGAACATGCTATTAGTGTGCTCTGTCCAATTCAATTCTTCAACCATTTTGATAGCCTACTACTGATTCAGATTGATTCAGTGACACCACACAGCAAGAACGTTAGTCACCATACTTGTAAATATTGTGTTAGTTTTCAAATTAATTTGGATTTACCGAAAGACTAGGGACAGTATATCTTTATTTCCAGACTAAAGTTCCACATTGACAAGTGCACATCACAAACAATGAAAAACAAATACAATTAAAAAGCACAACATAAAAACAAGAAACAACGACAATACATAAGACGTTACATCAATACATCAGTATCACCGGTATAGAAAAAATATGTATATAATTAAGACTTCTGTACCAGTGCCTCCAAAACAGAAACTGGTACCTGGTGGGGCTGCAGTATGTCAGACTTGTAATAATGTCTTGCATGGCATGATGCGTAAATTCCTCGCAGCGAGACCTTTTGAGCAGAATTCTTAGCGCATCATTATACGCAACCTAACGTTTTTTCAGGCTTCCTTTCTTATAGTTAGCCCACAGGTGTGCAGTGTATAATGGTACAGTACGCTTTAAACAGAGATACTTTGACATCATCTGTACATGAGCGGGCATATCCTTGCTGAGGAAGTGGCCGAGATATTTGATCTTTTTGCATGTGGCAACATTTGAATTTGACAGATTAAAAACAGGAAAAGTCATTTCTTGGTCCTCTAAGGTGCGGCAGATCATAACATAACTCTTGCTTGCATTATATTTTACGCCATCTTCAACACCATATACATAGCAGCAATAATTGCTGAAGACCCGGTGCTGCATGGAGAGAGAGAGCAACCATATCATCTGCGTACATCAGATTTTTTTGTCATCAATCATACACCCAGTCACACAAGCTGTGAGGTGCAGAGAAAGGTCGTCCATATACAGAAAATATTAAAGTCCATATAAAAGAAAAGGGTACAGTAAGTCCCCGTGTTTGACACCACTGCTCACACCAAAGGGGGCAGGCATTTTTATTTTATTTACGTTTTTTTATGATTGACTCGATCAAAAGCCTTGAAGGCAACAATAAAACACTGATGAGTTTTGTTTTTTATACCTATTAACGATTTATTTTAGGGCATACATACCTAGGTCTGTGACATGATTGCGCTTAAAGCCAAATTGATTATCTGAAGCATTGATTACATTAATTAATCCATCAAGCAATATTGCCTCGAGCACCTTTGGGACTATGCTGGCTAAGGCTAAAGTAGTTATTATATCATCCACTGTGCTATTAGCACAAACAAAATGTGGTTTCTCATGGTTTATTGCTTTTATATTTCAAGCATGACATGACTCATTGCCCTAACCCTGCATCCGACAACAATGGCTAACTGGTCAGGCTGAAGAGACTATGAATATATATTCTTTACTGATTAAAAATATTAAGGAGTTGGGCTTGCCCCACAAGTCACTACGCCAAGGCAGCCCCAATCATAGTATTGTTGCTATGGCTCAAGACCACAGCATACGCAAGGCTGTAAGATCGCTTCCCCTCTCGCCCCCCCTTCACACCAACACTCATCAAAATGAGAAAGAGAAATGCTTTCATTAAGATTAGTCATTAGTTTTATGGCCACTGCTAGTCAATAGAATGCACTACAGCACTGAATAACTATTTTTAATGCCTTTTTTGTGGCTCATTCAGACCATTTTTAGCGTTATTCAGGAGTAGGTGGGTAGTGGTGAAGGTTTTCTTTCATATTGCCTCATTACAGCAAAAATATAATTCTAAAACACTGGAAGGGGGCACTGTCCCTACCTCTAAAATTGGTGGTTGCAATAGACAACACCAATGCTCTCCCCCTGGATAGAATAAGATAGACTTTTAAGGGTAAACTGCAACATTTTAAATGACACTTGGAAACCTCTACAGGTCTATCTTACATCTACACAACACACCCACACAGTAGGGTAGTTGATCAACTGACTGACTACCAAATAATCTTGGTGAGGGAGGTTGGTTGGAGTTGTAAGATAGTTTATTTATTTTTTTTAGTTATCTTTTGGTCATAGATCATTATTGCCATTCTGTTTGTACTGTATATATGTGTTATTTGTTTTTTCTTGCCGATTGCCTTTCCATTGTTGTAAAAAAAGCAACTGAATGCGCCGTAAATGTTGTATTTGCAGAAAACACAGAAAAATACTGTCCCATAGACAAAACAGCCCCATGTGCAATCATACTAATACACATTCCACATCTGTGTACTGTGTATTAGTATGAGTGCCATACAAAGAGAATAGTTAATTGTAATTGTAAATCGATGTACAATCTTTTGTACCCAGTCCTATTTTTTTTATCTCGCCACAAGCGCCATTTTCTCATTTTATTGACAGCGTTAGTGTAAAAGGGGGATGAGAGAGCGGTGACTAGCGGACGTGCAGAATATGAGGGGAAGCGAACTCACGGCACTGCGGAGCTGTGGTCTCAAGCCTCAGCAACAAGACTATGCATGGGGCTGAATTAACACTTTGAACATAGATGTGATTAGACCTTCCGTTAGTGCAACGGCAATGGATAGGACATGTTTTACATAGTAAGAAAATATTTCACGTTAGATTAACAAATACTGTAAAAGTTTACTTCTATTACATTTTCTAATTTAAAATCACACACAATGCTGTTTAGCATAAGCATTGCAGGCTCGCGATTAACCTTCAGCTAGGTCTCTCAAAGTCTCAATGATGCATATTACCATATACGTTGCACGTTGTTTGAAGAGACATTTAAAAAAACAAGATACTTAATACACTAAGAAGACTAACACAAAAAAACGAATGACCACATATAGGTTAATCTGCTATTTTTACTGACGATTTGCTTTTTTTCTTTAAAATCGTAATGATTATTATGATTAATTAGTATGATCGTGATATTTTTTATTTTAAGTTGCCAATATTAATATTGCCAACTTTATGCTAGTTCACCATCTCCACTTATTGCTAACAACTCAATTTTTTAGTTAGCATTTTTTAGAATCTACATTTCTGTGCCAACATATGACATATATGTTTTTTCCACCCAAGCTTACTTGTTATCCTTCTTGTTTTATTTTAAGATTCTCCCTGGTGCATCCAGCAAAAGCGACAAGCTTCCCGCTTGCTAGATATGTGTTGCTGAGGGGCTTAACAATATTCTGTATCCAAGAGAATGGGCAGGCCTGTGACAGTGAGCATGGAGGTGGGCATAAGGAACAACATATTGACACATTTGAGCGGAGAACGGGCCAAACAAGGAAACGATTAATCGCTGCCAAATCAAATTATTTGGCAATTATTTCAATAATAGATCATCATCCATTAATTTGATTCATCGGTTGCAGCTCGAAACACATTACTACCCGGCACAGGGATGAAAATAAATCACATTTCTGAGGTTGAGAGAATGTCTTCTCCATTTTTGAAAATCAGCAAATTACTCTTGGGGCCATTCTGTACTTGTCCAAAAAAAGATTCTAGATTTAACGACCCCTGGCATTTTGTGACAAGAACTCGAGCCTAATGGTGCGAGCGACTGGCGCGCTGCGAGGGAAGCTATTTGGCCGTGCAACACTCGCCAACGCAGCTATTGTGTGGAGCTTGAGATGGGAAGACGCATTCATTCATTTTAAAACAAGAAAGAAGGAAAAAAAAAACAAGAGACCATGCCCCCACCTCCACCCTTACCACACAAACCTGCCCCCCTCCTCCACCCTTACCACACAAACCTGCCCCCCACGGCTCTTGAAGACAAAACTAGTTAATCCCCACCTGTCTACATATGCTCCACCCCCTTTCCAAATCCACACAGACACACACAGGCACACACACATTTTCTATCCTATGGGGATTGCAAGAACTTCAGGTGGACAAGGGGCCTCCAAGGGACGGGAGCCTAATTATGATGCAACATGAGGACACCTGCACCCCCCCTTCCCACACACGACTTACATTAGGGCTGTACGATTATAGAGAAAATTCATAATCATAATTGAAATCACAAATTGGATCACGATTATGAAACAACGATAAAACAGAATTTTATTGCATTTCTTAAAATGAAGTGCAGAGTGCTGCCCAGTAGCTCACTGGAGAGCATGCATATGCCTTAATGGCGTGGTGAGTCGGTGGTTGGAATCCCACCACTGACGTATTTCCCGCATGTTTACCCCCCATCTTCACCTGTTTCCACTAACCCTAATAAATAACGCTTGGAAAAAAACAACCTGAATGGGCTGGAAAAAACATTTTTTTAAAAATGCAGTGCAGAATGTAATTTCAAATCACTTTTTCTATTCTAAAAATATATTTTGACTGATTGCCACACCCAGGAAATATTAAAAAGACCAGAACAAGACAAATTAGAACTTAAGCAGGACATTTGTTATCACACTAGCAGGAGATGGTCATTATCAGATATCACAATTTTAGCACAAAACTTTTTAGTATGGCGAGTTCACATCCAACCACATTCAATTCCAACAGTATTACATACATATATCCACTGGCCTGCTGTGTTACTTTAAGTTTACAGCCTCAATATATATTAAAATAAGCCTCTGCGTTTTGTACAACTAATTTAAGATATCAAGACTAGTAACAGTGTACCACCGCATTCCACTATGCCTAATCAATTACAATTAAAGTATAATTTCAAGTGATCAATTATAATAAAACCATGTTTCACATGCTGTCTTTAAGCATTCATTCCATTGCTGCAACTAAACTGTAACGCAGTAAAATATATATCCACACATAAAAGATATGACTAGATCTAGTGTGTGCTTCTGTATTGTATGTAATATAGCGTTCAGGAGTGGGATGAAAACACACACACACACACACGCACTAAAACATGAGCATGTTATGTAGCGAATGTATGTATTCGTTTCCACTTGCACACGCGGAACTACTCAATATTTTGGAAACCCTACGATGGGAGAGTAGATATCCATCAACAAGTCGCACACTAAACACACACGCACACACCCGCGCACTGCAGGGTGTCATCCGTTAACGTTAGTGCAGCTAACTAGCATCGATCTAGCAAACATTATTATTATTATTAACATTATTAATGTCATTATTAAGCGACAATCCAGCAGGACTGTCTACACACCCGCTGTTAAAGAGAGACGAGAGAAGAAAGAAAGAGTTAAATTGCCAAGGCAGCAGCTCCCCCACTCTCTCCACCTTCCTCCCTGAAGACAAAAGGGAAAGTCTTGCCCACCCCCGCCCTCCCCGTACACCCCCCACTCCGCGTACAGCAGCAGGCGAGGAGCCGCTGTAAGCGTCTCTCGACTCACGCCGGTGTATTAATGAACGGCCACCGGGAACCGCGTGTTCTTTCTCGCGGTATCGGTGTTACGGGCACAGAGGGAGCAGGGAGAGTGTAAGAACAAACGTTAGCTTCTAGCCACCTAGCCTCTGCTGATGCGGCATTCGTGAACGATTGGTGGGCACACAAACCAAAGGCTTTCGGACGGACTCGATGTATCGCATCACTTTGTGGAAATAATTACGTCATTTAGGTTGCTATGTATTGTAATATAATGATTGCAATATGATCAACAAAGTAAAAATTTGAAAGAGAAAAAATCTCTTGGTGCATATTATTATTAGGTTAAAAAAGTTTCAATTTGAGCATGTATTATTTGGATGATAGAGATTGACAATTCCTTCTCGAAGTGACACAGAAACACGAATTCACACACTGCACCAAAGCATTTATCAAGATACGACTCATATGAACAGATTGAGGTGTTTCAAATAAACCAACACATATTTTCCGGGAAGTGATTCAAAAAATTCGAGTCATTTACGCGAAAGAACTGACCCGTCTCTACTCGTCGCAGACACCTGCTCCACACGCACGCGCACATACACACAACTAGCTCACGTTAGCGAGCAGGTGCTGGGCCGTTCGCCAATGACTATTTTCATTGAATATAAGAATGTACCATCGCAACGTAGAACAATTCAGTTAAATTGTCAACTAGTGTTCAAATCGGACGTCAAACACGCCTCGTTATTGGGTTGTAATATCGTTTTGTAACAGATGTGACCAGTTCCTACACCCAGCAATCAATCAGGCAGGTGATATACATGCCTAGCGTGTTAAATGTCGTTGCGGTAGAAAATGATGAAAATGCCTCCAATTTGTTTTTTAAATGGGCAAATAATTACCAACCGCTAAAAATAAGATCATTTCCTTTGTACACAAGGCATTGAGGCTCAGCGCTATAACAAATGCTGACAGTCTGGACGTGCACAGAGCTGAGAAACAAGCGACTATTCTCAAACCAGATTTGACAAAATGTGTGATGAACAACATGATCGGGTGGTTCGTGTCAGTTAAAGATGAACGCGCTGCCCATTGCACTTGCTAGCACGGAACCATCACACCCCCTCCCCGCCCGCCCCACTCCCGCGTCGTTTGTCCTGGTTCTACACCGATCAGTCCGCTCCAGATGGTTCTGATGGTTAAGCGCAATAATGCTTAGTTAAAGTTCAATATAAACAATACGCATTGCTCTATAAGTCAAATTGCTGCGGGGGAAGGGGTGATGGTGTTGCTGATGGTGTGTGTGTGTGTGTGTGTGTGTGTGTGTGGGGGGGGGGGGGGGGTGGGTGCAGGGGGGGGGGGGGGTGGAGGG
>OMKY01017040.1:1201-15737 GCA_900302395.1 Bregmaceros cantori
GAGAGAGAGAGAGAGAGAGAGAGACTATAATGACTGTTTATTCACTGTGTTCCTAAGAGGGCTGGTTCTCGGTGACACCAGAGCGTATAGCGCACCACATCGCCAGCAGGCTGCAGCACAGCTTCGTCGACTCCCAGCTCGTCATCGACGCTTTCTGTGGAGTTGGAGGAAACGCCATCCAGTTTGCTCTCACCGGAAAGAGGGGTACGACCGCAGACGTCTCCCAATGTTACTTTTAAAAACAAGAGAAATCCACGGGTACTAAAGATGACTGTGTTTCCCTTGTGAATTTTTCAAGCTTATAGTCGTCAGTGTTGTAGCCAAACAAAGAACGATAGTTCCTGAACTCCTTCATATTTTAGGCGAACGTGAACGAGACGTTCAATTGTGCTTGATGAACGTTTACTTGTGAATGCATTCTTTCTTGAGGTTAATGAACGGAGCTGTATTTTAGTTTAGGATTAGCTCATCAGATTCCAAAAACCTTCTGAACAATAAGGCAGCAATAAAGCAAAAAACACCTTCCAAACTGACTCCTAAAAAACTCTTTGTTGACAGTCATCGCCGTGGACATTGACGCGTCCCGCTTGGAGCTGGCCCAACATAATGCCCGGGTGTACGGCGTGGAAGACCGGATCGAGTTCCTGCTGGGAGACTTCCTGCAGCTCGCACCGCGTCTTCACGGCGACGTGGTCTTCCTCTCTCCACCGTGGGGCGGTCCTGACTACCTCACCGCTGAAGTGTTTGACGTCAAAACCATGATCCAGCCCGATGGATATCCTTTACCTGTTTTTATATACAAGTCAACATTTGTAGAATTCAGAGTTTGTGTTGTAGCTGTCGGTGCCAACTTCGATGTTTGAACGATGTTGACTTTTAAAAAAACTACGTGCGGTTGATCGGGAATTTTATGAAAACGCAAGGTGTTGGCTTGTGAAGAAGACATCCTTGTGAGACGTTATGCTGCGGTTGTGCTGCTACCTAGTGGCCGCTCTGTTGAGTGCCTCTCTTTTTAATTGATTCATTGTAAGATTCCCCCAGATGTACCCAGCAAGAGCGACAAGCTTCCTGGCTAGAGCCAGAGAGAGACAGATCAAGACACTGAGACAAAGCCCAGCTCTCTCATGTTTATATCATGCAAACCATTTAAAAATACAATTTGAACATAATTAGTCCACCCCCTAGTGGGAAATGGAGGAAATGTCTTTCATGTGGACAGAATAGCCTGATCTCCAGAGCTGTTGCTTGGATGTGAACTGTCTCCTTTTGATGCTCAAGAGCTTCTCAATGGGGTTGAGGTCAGGAGAGCTTGGGGCCACACCACCCCTTTTACACCCATCCAGAGATTCAGATGTCTTCTTTGCAGCATGAGACGGTTCGTTATCATACACCAAAGTTATCTTGTTGTTCTTCTTAAGCCGTGGCAGAAAGTGCTGTTTGAGAAACTCCACATAGACTACGGATGTTTTGTTCCTTAACATGTCACACGTTTGAGATATTCCGCCTCTCAAGACTCATCACCGACAACATTGTTTATTTCCTGCCCCGCAACGCTGACATGAACCAGGTACGTGTTCCCAGGTATTTATTTATACCACATAGGTAGGCAAACTACAGAGATGCAGACTCCAGTCAAAAGACTCTACTCACGAGTCACCAAAAACGGGACTCGAGACTCGACTCGGACTCGCGCCCTAAAGACTCGGACTCGACTCGGGAATCTAGGTCAATGACTCTCCACGAGTATTTCACAAGTCTTTCCCTCTTTTTTGGTTTTAAAAAATATCCATTATTTTCCGCTTCCTTTCCAGCCACGCGTGCAAAGGCATGCTCAGACAAGTGTCGATCGGCGTTAAACAACTCTCCTACCTCAGCCCCATCATGGCGGCGACCAGCGCAGGTTCTCCAGCAACAGGCACAGCAAGCCTCAAAACTACTGCTGCTATTCCACCTTTGTCCACAAACTTCAACTTGCCCTTCATAATCCAGTATAACTATAAAGGCTTTACACAAAATGGCACGGAACGAAAGCCCAACTGTTAATAAAATGCCAACTTTCTCCGTCACTTCACAACCAAGCATAAAGAAAGGTGAGTCACTATTGCTTGTGTCGCTCTGCCCGATGGATATCATATTCAGCCACCAACTATCTTGTGATATCTTGATCCCAAAGGAATGAATGGGTTGTTTACTTCTGGCTCATCCGGTAGGCAAGTGCATCAACAAAAAAGTTCCCCCTGGACCGTTCCCTCTAGCGAACATCTTTAAAAATGACTCGAGACTCGACTCAGACTCGCACCCTAAAGACTCGGATTCGTGAGGTCGGAACTCGTGTACATCTCTGGCAAATTACTAGTGGGCCTTGTTGGATTTGCCCCATACGCCAGATAACCAGTGCAGTCCTGCTGACGCGTTTCTTGCCATCCCCAAAGAAATCTGCATCGTTGGTCTCTCTAATGGACATAGTTATTTTTTTGCCCCACCAGTAATACGCCGGTTTCTTCGATGTGCAGGTTGCCTCTCTGGCGGGCCCTGGTGGCCGTGTGGAGGTGGAGCAGAACTTCCTGAACAACAAACTGAAGACCATCACTGCTTACTTTGGAGGTCTGATCAAGACCCAGGACTAGGTTGAAATATTTTTAATAAGTCCATCCAATCACTTTGACATAATGTTGTATTTTATGTCTGCTGTGGCCCAGTGAAATCATGTGTTGCATTTGTCACTTGTTTTATAGAATTTTAACGGCCCCTTGTTCATGACTGTCAGCGGATGTATTTTTTTTAATAAAGTCAACATTGCTAGATTGTCTTGGGTTCATTCATTCCCGTCATCGGTCTATTCTATAGACAAGTTTACATGTGAAAAATGCATCCATCTTTTCCTGATTTCTAAGAGGAAATGCCCTTCCGGGCTCTGTACAGTTTTAAAATGTGCTTGCTACCAATACCCTATTACCCATTATGTTCATCACTTTGCATACGTCCCATTTCTCATCATAGAAATCATCTTGGCCCTTAGCCCTCTCATTTGATGTGGTTTCTGCTGCATGCACAAAACAACCCTTTTAATGATTGCTGGGTATCGGATATTACTGCTAACATCCATATCGGTACAACTACAAAGAACAGCATGGTGGCAAAGTTGATCAATTTAATTTATAACATACAATACACACTTTAAAATGATACATTCAGCCACACTCCGTGGCTGTTCCAAGAACATTATTCTTGTTTTTATATACATCTCCATTAGTCTATAGCCCAATTCACACTGGACTTTTATTACCTATGGACCCCTGGTAATTCGGAATAATTGCGGAGGATGTCTGCGTTTCATTTGATGTGGGAATTCGCAATGTCGGTGATTTGAGAAGTAATAATTCCACTGCGATTTACCTACAGTGTTTCGGCGAAATGCCACAATGATTTGAATTCTGAATGCGTTTAACTTTAATACACGCACGTGTGTGTGTGTGTGTGTGTGTGTACATGTGTCATAATGTCTTTTAAATTGAGCAAAAGACTGACTTTTACTAATCCCGTCAGAAAGCGTGACAAAATAACAGACATCCGGGAGGAAATTGGGAATTACCAGAGGTCCCCACGTAATTCAATGGCAGTGCGAATTGGGCTTCTGTTGTCTATTCAGACACAGTCTGTAAATATAAATAAAAGTGAGTGTAACGTTGGTAACTAGAATTTTCTTCCAGTTGCGTGTGGACCGGCGTCACGCGCTGTGCCTGAGAAATAACAGTCTCTGCCCCTCCAGAGAGTTCGGAGGGAACATCAACCCGCAAGTGTGTCAACAAACCTCAATTCCCCGTCAATAGATCTATTTCTAGCAGCAATGTGGGTCAGGGGGCAAAACATGAACTGTTTTCATCTTATTTTGGACACAAAACACTGATTTCTTTTTTCATTATTTCAAACTGAAACACACATTTCAAATCACAATTTTCTATCAAAATGGAAGTTGTACGGATGGATGGATGATTTTAAATGTGTGTTTTGCCTTAAAATTAGGAAACATATAAATGACTACATTCTACATTTTATGTCCAAAATAAAAATAAAACATGAATCTTGGCTCTTACTGAAATGCTGTTTGTGTACATTGTGTTCATGAGAAGAATATGAGCAGAGTCCAGATTTTGTTTCATTGTTTGGTTGCTATGAAATCTGTTGCCGGTAGGGGACATCACTGTATGTTCATTTAGGGTGTGTTGAGAACCTTGTATTAATTACGCTCCAACTCACTGTGTGTGAATATTGTTTATGAATAGATGGGATCTGTGAGTCTCCACTGTGTGACATCACAATGACTGTTGTGGCCAGTGGAGCAGAATTGATCTGACTTGATCAGCGTTGGTGTTCAGCGCTCATAGGAGCAGCTGTGTGTTTGTTATGCTGTCTTTGTCTGAAGATTAAATAAAGCCTCAGCTATTTAGCTGAAGAGAAGACTGAGTCAACCTGTATTTATCTTCTTTACGCATCGATCTCGCATCAACCTCGTAACAGGTTGCCTCAAAATGTCACAGTAACTGCTGAGCAATAATGCATTTAATTTGACAAAAATGAACTTTTTTATGCGCTGTGTCGTTCAACGGGCTCACTGACTGGTCATCAATGTCAAAGGAAGAGCAGATTGTGATGTAAAGTGTTTCACAGACTCTTCCCAACCTGGCCCAGATGGTTGGTTCTTTTAACGGGCACGTGAAGGTTTTGGAGTAACGCGTTGTTCGGCTGGACTCGCCAAAAATCCTTTAAAAAGTGAATGGTGACCAGGGTGTGACTAGGTCTTGAGAGAATCCTGCTGAAGCCCTAGCTAACCCACACATCTGATAAACAAAGTGTTTGAGGAGCACAGATAGAGGCTTGTTTTGGTAAGTACCTGAATAACTGTCAAACAGAAAGCTGAAGAGGAGAGAAGAGAATAGAGAATTGGCGTCAACTGAAGTGTCGTGGAGTCAGTCTCACAGCGATGCATTGCTACAGCGTACATATGTAACGGATGTGTAACGGTCATGTCATTTTTAGCAGTGATTGAACCGACAGTAAAGGGCTGACCAGCCAATTACCATGGGCAAGCGACTGCTAGATGTAGTTCTACCTATGTTCTGTCTGGAGACTAACGGTACTCAATTCTCTCCCACCCTCCTGTTTGTCCCGCTGCATTGTGGGAACTCCCACCCTCTCTCTGATTGGCTAGTACGTTGTGTTGTGTGTGATCTTTAATTGCAGCTCCCCCTGTTGTCTTCTTACATCTGTTACATATATAGCTGACCAAAGAGTTTCACATTATTCTTCCCTTTTTTTTTTGTGCTGGTCACCGAGGTTGTCTGAAAACCAACAAGGAGTTATGTTCTCTGTGAGCCCTGATGAAGATGAGCGTTTCGCACAACCTGAGGCAAAATATAAATGGAAGACTTTTTACCTCTTCAGGCAGAAGTGACTGTTTGTTGTATCTAAGGTTGCTCACAGCCTGGAAGACTGCGGCATGTTGGACCAATGTGATGACAATGAAATGGAATAGGCAGGGCTGGACTGGCATTTTAAACCAAGACCAGGCCGCCCCCTAATATGACTATAGTTTATTCTCAATCTAAGGTCCAGATTGAGGGTTAATTGGCCTGTGCTTAAATAAAAAATATATTTTATATATATATATATATATAAATATATATATATATATATAATATATATATACAAAAATTAGCCTGCACCTGGGTGCAGCCAATAGGAGGATTTATATACCGTTATCCACCTCAATCACATTTTAAAATGTTTAACAATTTTTATTTTGGGGTCCGCGTTGGCCGAGTGGTTATGGACACCGCACCCAACGCGACCCCATTCATGTTAGTGGCACTGTGTCTACCGCAGCGTCCGCAGTGTCGCGAGTTCGCCTTACGCTCGTCGCCCCGATCTCTTCAATCCAGTTTCCGACTAATCCTATCCAATAAAGATGGAAAAACGGCGCTGACACGGGAAAAATAACTTAAATAAATAATTTTATACATTCTCTGTTGTGAACAAAAAACTGCAAGCCTGCCAGGACACTATAAGCCATCAGGCCACCGGGCAAATGCCCGGTGTGCCCCACTGCCAGTTCAGCACTGGGAATATGTTGGACAAATGATTAAATTGTGAGTGTGGAGCACAGACAGAAGAACATTTAGGTGTGGAGTAACGCACAAGTTCCCTCCATTCTCTCTCATGCAGTAGGCATGTGCTCCCACTGGATAGACAATGTTCCAAAAAAGCCCATTTCGTTGGAACTGCCCACTTAACTTAAAGACCAGTTTATGTGCGGAACACTGGGGGGAGTCATTTTGTCCAACGCTTCTGCAGGTCACTTCCGGTGCCTATATGTATGTATATAAAGTCTGGTAGAACGTTCCGGTGCCTATATGTATGTATATAAAGTGTGGTAGAACGTTCCGGTGCCTATATGTATGTATATAAAGTCTGGTAGAAGGTCGCAGTACGTGGACACAAAAACACACACCAATTCAAAATCCGACCACTAGATGTCGCTCAGTGACCAGTTACATCACACTCCTTGCTTCGTTAACCTTTTTGTATAAATATTGATGAATTACAGTCAAAATCCTACTTGAAGTTACTCACCGAGTGGTCACATGTTCTTCTGGACCAATAGGCTGGCTGCTTCTACTAGTAATTCCAAAAAGGAATGAGCCAATGGAACGGGTTGAAGTGATTATTAAATCATGCGTTTGTCGGTCACAGATCCGCACAATAACATTTGGGTGAGGAATAGCACACCGCAAGTTACCACTGACATGTTGAAAAATAGCCAAATACACGGCAAGTAAATGACACCGGAAGTGAGGAACTCGTCTCTAGAGTCCAAGTCACCGCCTGGAGGATGTGTTGGGTTCAAGTTAGATGCTGCTGATGTCCGATTCCCTAAACGCTGCTCCAGAGAGATCCCCCAGGCTTTCCAAAGGACCATTTTTAAGTATAGGGGAAAAAAAGGTTGTATTTTGTGTCACCTGCCAGGCAAAAATATAGCAACACATTATTCGAAATATGTACAACTTTGTTTAAATGTAAAGCCTATAAATAATACACAAAATTAACATAATAAGACAAAATTGTTTATGAAGCTAAATACATAAATTAATAATGAATGCATTTTCCCCCTTTTTTAAAATTCTCCATTTACAGAACAAGTCCAAGGTGGTATCTTGAACTACATCACTAGGGGTTAATAGTCAGGATATATTAATATATATTTTTTTAATTATTAAAAGGGATGAAATGTTATCAATGGTCTGCCTTTGAATCAAGAACATTACAAAAACAAGTACTTTTGGATTTTGGATTGGTAGATTGGGGGTGAAGATCGAAGCAATTGAAATCGCTCCATTTGATTTTGTGTAACACAATTTGGGTCATGTGGCAACTCACTTACCGTATTAAATAGGAAAAAATGTGGAATTCATGAGATAGACCAATCGATTTGTAAAGGTTTGAACGTTCAATAAATATACATCATTCTTGGAAAGGTTTGGAAAGCTGAGAACCTGAAGAAAATTAAAATGTGGTGACGTGAAGCAGGCACCATAACTCCATCACTGTGTGATAGGGGTTGGCGTTAGTGTGTAGTTAGCTGGCGTTAGTTGGAAAAAAGAGAACATCCTGGTGGAATTTCCTGTGAAAGGAAAATGGTTTTGAGTGTGGATTTAAAGCAAAACAGTATTCACTGCATTCATACTGAAATATCTTCATCCCTGATCCTAGCCAAGTCATTACATTCCTATCTTGCATTGCATTCGCGTCTACGTCAAAGTGAGGCTGTATTTGCATCGAAACGGGTCTGTATCCGTGTGATGGGGTCCGGGCCAAGCTGCATTTGTATCTGTGTCCATGTCTGCGTGCTTCTAGGCGCGTCCGTATCATAAAGGTGCGTCTGTATCCGTCTCTGTTCACCTCCATATGTGCATCAACGTGCGTCCGTATCTGCGCCAAGGGGTGTGTGTATCCACGGCGCTGCATCCATATCCGCGTCAAGCTGCCGCCGCATTTGTGTCGAGGTGCGAGCCAATCCACGTTAGTTTTACGTCCTTATCCATTTCAAGCGTCGTCTTTATGAGTGTCAAGAAGTATCTCCAACCTCGTCAAGGTGTTTCCGTCTCTGTGACAGGGGGCGTCAAGATGTGTCCGTAATCTGTTTCAAGCCTAGTCCGTATTTGCAACAACGTGTCTCTACGCTTACATGTCTCAGGCCCCCGTCTGCATTAAGTTGCGTCCGTATCCGCATCAAGCCGCACTTGTATCTGTGTTCGCATCCGAACACGGATACGGTCATCTACATCTGTGTCAAGGGACATCTCTTTTCGCGTCAAGTTATGTTGTGTTTAAGATTTCCCCCGGGGCGTCCAGCAAATGTGACCTCCGAGTCCCGAACCTTCATTCTTGACACAACCAGTGAACTCAGGGGAAAAAAAAAAACACCAACCCATGTCCAGATCTGTGTCCGAGTTCATGGGCTGTCCATATCGATTCAAGGGAAATCCGTATCTGCGTCAAGTTTCATCTGTATGCACTCCGAGCTACATCCGTGTCGGTGTCAAGGTGAAGAATAATGAAGAATTCTCATTCTGTGTCCATATCCGCCTCAAGTTGGGCCTGTTTCTCAGTCGGGCTTACATGTAAATGTTCCTCATACACTTGAACACACGAAAAGCAGCCAACACATCAGCCAGTTGTAACACATGACACCGGATAGAAATATGCAAATTCTTGTAAATCCAATTCATGTATCGTCTCATGGCGGGCTGGCATCTACTGTAGTGTCATCAACTCTGCTTTCAACGTTCAACTTCATTGGCAACCTTCCCTGAAACGCGCGCTCAAAGCAAGTAAATAGCTAGTCTGAAACACACCACTGGACGACAGCACTGAACACAACGCACACCAACACCTGCCAAAGTTGGGAATCGAACATAACTCCGGTTCAATTTCTAACAGGCACTCTTGCTGTTTTCTTTATAACTAAAAGTGAGGAGAGTGGTGGGCCAGTATTTGAAACTAGACCATGACGAGCTTGAACTCATTTCAGAAATTAAAACAGAAAAGTCTTTGAAACGCTATATATATATATAGTCATTTTTATATATTCTACCATCTCAATCATTACAAATATATTTATTACATATTACATTAGGCTCAGAAAATATGCCTGGTAGACAAGTGTGTGCTCAACAAGCCCATACCACCCACTGGAAATGCAGTTCAATATATGACTTTGATGATAACATCTTTTTGGTTGGCTATCCATTTGGTGTTAGAGGTGGACGATATAACGTATTCACTGACATTTCAGTCCGATCGGTATGTTGTTGTTTTTTCAACGCTTTGTCTTTTACGCGCGTGTTTTATAGTCAAAGAGGAGTGGAGATAGGCTTCCATCTAGTGACAAAAGTTGGTATTAACAATGAAAGACTTTTACCCACCAGAGCGCTGTAAGAGAGAAGAGGGGAATTTAGTTCTGTAACCGTCTACTGTCCTTCAGTGGGCGAAGGTGTAAAAGTTCTCATTGATAATATCAACTTTTGTCACTAGATGGAAATAAAACTCCACTCATCGCTTATTGAGAGGCAGTCAACCTGTTAATATACAACCTTTTTTTAAAATAACATACCATCAGAAATACCAACACCGACGTGAAATGCACAGTAAACTGTAATATCAATTTTAGGCTATATCTTCCAGCTCTACCTCAACGTTCAATACCTCTGGAAACTATGTCCGGACCCTTAAGACCTCTTCCTGAGTCTTCAACTATTTAGCCCCAACCCGCTGAACACCGTCTTTAGACTCTTTGGCGACGCAGTCCTACGTCTACTTCACGGGTGCCGAATGCTTTCAGACTTTTTTATCGACAGGAATGCTGATCATTCACACAGAATTAACTCTTTCAGCACCAATCATTTCAACACTAAAAATACATTTGCATTGATGTGTGAAGGTCCACCAAATATTCTCCCCAAAATGCATATCTGATCACAATTAATCAGCCACTAATTATAAAATTAACTGACAAGTGACAACTAATTTAATAATTGATAATCACCAAGGAATTGAATCGGTTTTACTGTCTCCAGTTTTGTTGTAATATTGATGAATAATCTGTTAAAATATGACATATTAAATGGACATACTTGATTAAAAACATGAATATGAAGAAAACCATCAAAATATGAATTGACTGTGATGACTTTGAGTAACTTAATGCTTGTTCATTTGACTGTATTTTAAGTTGACAGGTTAAACTTGTTGTTTGCTGTTTTCACATCATTTTTGTCAACAAACAAAAATCCAACGGATTAGTCAACTCAACGTTTCAATAATCGGCAACTAATCGACTATTAAAATAATTGTTAGTTGCAGCCAGAGATGGACAGTAATGCATTACATTTACTCAGTTACAATTTTTTGTGTACTTTTTTATTTTTGGAGTACATTTTTCACAAGTTACTTTCTACTTTTATTCAAGTAAATTTGAGATGAAACAATTCGTTTTTACTGAACTGAACTGTAACTTTTTTGTGGAGTTCTTTTTTACTTTTACTTGAGTAATAGTTTGCCGAGGTAACAATACTTTTACTTGAGGATCTCTACCTTGGTTACTTTTCAAAAGTAATCCCTTATAGTTACAAGTTACTCAGAATACATTACAGAGATTGTAATCAGTAATCAGAATTACATTCCATTACTTTTACATTGCCTTTAAATGCAACTCCAATCTAATCAAGGCAACAATTTCAAGATTTTAAATTCCGGTTTTGTACCAAATGTAGATCTAGAACTGTGACCTCTGTGTCACATTTCAAGTTACCATGGCCTTGGAACTAGTGTGAAAGTGGATGCAATCCCCTTTTGCAGGCAAATGTAACTGCAATCTAGATTTGCACATTTTCGAATGTTATTGTAAATTGCAATCTGATTACTGTAATATACATGTAATCTGTTACGTAATCTGTAAGTATGTGTTTTCTGTCGGACGTCTGCGGAGCTGAAAGAGTTAAAAAGTAGAACATGGAAAATAAAGGTATTCTCCATCCAGCATCCAGTGATCCGTTGTCTTGATTGGCAAACTGTTGTAAACGTTACCGTACAGCGGCTAACCACGCCAGCAAGGTGTCGGATTGCCACAATGCTGAATCACTGCTGTGTCACATTTGTTTTCAAGTATAATTAAAATATATTTTATCATAAAAGCACAAAATATACAATGAAGATTAAAATGTCACAGAGAAATTGTGGACACCCCTGGTCTATTTGACAGATCAATCCAAGCTTGGTATTTTTTCAACCTGGTCCTTATTTTTGAATTATAATGAGTGGTTTTTAAAATGTTGGTCCTGTTGAGGGAATGAAGACTACCGACCTACTGGGTTCAGGACAAGGTGGTACCACTGCTGACCTCTGTTAGGAGCTCCACTTCACTGGTCGTGTCAGTGTGCTGACCAATGTCCCAATTTCCATGTTGTGTTTTCATGACCTGACAATAAAGGAATTATGATTCAATGATGGACCAAAAAAATGTAGCCAATACATGTTGAACCCAAGGACCAGGTTAAAAAAAACACCACACTTTCCAATCTTTGAAAACTGTCCGGAAGTTTCAAAGACAGTCCTAAGTCTATGTCCATTTGAAGACTCCGTTCTAACCCCTTGGTAATGGGTCCATGTCAATAGAGTGACAAGTCTTTCAAACAACATTTCAATAGTCCGACGTGTCGATAAGCCGGCAATTTGGAGTCATATTCCTTTATCTTAACTGAGGTAAGGTGAATAAAGTATATAAACATTTATATTTATGTATCTATCTCTGTCTACATATTGGCACCTCATTGTTGGTCTAGCGACAGGTCGAGTCCATCGACATACGTTGGCACCGTGTTGTCTGTCCTATCGGTCTAAAGAGACGCCTCTCGGTGACTCCAGCCTGTGTCATCAAAGACCCTCCGGACACTTCAAAGACCCTCCGGACACTTCAAAGACCCTCCAGACACTTCAAAGACCCTCCGGACACATCAAAGACCCTCCGGATCATTCAGTCCAAACTCTTTGATGGCTCAGTCCTACCTTTTGATGGCTCAGTGCTGACAGACATTCTTGCTCCGTGAAGATCCAGTCTTTCCGGAACCTTTTAAAACGCTGTGAAGAATCAACGGAACATCTGCTAAAAGAAACTCCTTGTAGACTGCTGAAACTCCAAAATCACCTGATCCTCCAAAACCTACACACCCTCCTCTATTCACTGTCTATCACCAGTTTTACCATTGAAAAAGGTCCCTCGTAATGTAGTGTCTGCATGGGCTAACTAGTTGACTAGGTAGTAATTTGTGGGTAATTAGTGAAAAGTCATATAGAAAGTGAAGCCTGCCTCTGAAGCTGTAAACCAGGTATCTATCGACCCGTGCAGGGGCTGAGGGCGGGGATCTAACGCTCCGGCCTACAGCATGGAGCTGGGACTGTCGGGGGCCGCTGGCGGCGTGCTGCTGTGTTTGCTGTGTGTGAGGGTGTGCGACAGCGCGTGGCCGTTCCCCGAGCCGTGCCGCATGGGCAGCATGTCGTAGACGGGGGCGGAGCCAGGCAGGAGGGAGGCGGGGCCGCTGATCATGGAGGTGGGGCGCGGCACGTCGTAGTGGCTCTGGGAGAAGCCGGTGGCCATCCCGTTGATGCCTTGGACCACGCTGACCCCGGAGTCTGTGGGAAGAGACGTAACATATGTCCTAACTAAGCTAGCTTACCATGGATACCCTGTTTGTCTAGCCTGGTAAGCCAGAACCAGAGATGGCAAAAGTACCCAGATTTCCTACTTGAGTAAGAGTGAAATACATTAGTAAAAAACAACTGTACTGATCCAAATATCTACTTGAGTGAAGTGAAGGTAAAAAGTACAGGCTCTAAAGTATACTCAAAAGTATTTTTGAAAGTATCAAGTACAAAGTAAAAAAATACAATTGTATGTTTTTTCAATGTTAGTTTTTCAATGTTATTGTTTGAATAAACTACTAACAACCTAGCCTAATTTAACTTAACAACTGGGACTGTACTCGGTCCATCAGCGCCCCCTACTGACTCATACATCTTATTCTACCCTGTCAGTGCGCAAAAAAAGCGAGGAAAAAGTAACGAGCCTGTTTAGGTAAAAGTAAGGAGTAGAAGTATAGATATTTTTGTTAAAAATTTACTCAGTACAGGTAAAAAGTAATCGCAGAAAAAAGTACTTCTAAAAGTACAGATACCGGAAAATCTTACTTAAGTACAGTACTCAAGTATTTGTACTTTGTTATTTGCCATCTCTGGCCAGAACCAACTAATCGCCCATGTATCGCACGCGACTAGAATGATCATCGGGGCTTGTCTACTTTGCTGCTTTACTTTGGTTCGAGAACCTCCCCCTCCACCACACACTACACCCCTTTTTGATACACTCGAAACCAGACCCAATGTGTCTCCTGGTCGCATGCAGTACATGGACGATTAGTTGGTTCTGTCTACAGTTTGTCCAGTATAAAGAAATAGAGTGAAAACATTTTTCCACTGGACATTCTCGTTAAAGAAAACGCAACCAAAATGTTCTTCCCTGGTCTCAGCTGATCAAGACATCCCTATCTTGACTTCGGCTGTGCACTCACCCTGTGCGCAGCGTTACTTTGTTAGCATAGCTTAGCTGTATTGACACAAACAGGGTTGAAGATTGAAGCAATTAAAACTAAAAGTACTGCCGTGGGCCGGAGTGAGTGCATGCACACACACACACACACACACACACACACACACACACATACACAGGAAAGAGGAATATGTTTCGAATTGGCTTCTGGAAAATATTTCTTTTAAGTTACTTTTTCCGGCGTCAGCACCGTTTTTCGCCTTTATTGGATAAAGGATTAGCCGGAAACTGGGTTGAATCGAGATTGGGGGGAGATATCACAGACAAGCCGACGCGGGGAGGAGAACTTGCGGCACTGCGAACACTGCAGTAGACACAGCACCATTAACATGAGTGGGGGTGTCCATAACCACTCCGCCAATGACATCCCCTGGAAACAACATGTTTCAGTATGAATCTGTGGCGTTTTCCGTTAAAACGTCAGCAAACAAGGAGGTGTACTGAGCTCTCCTATCTCCTCACCCAGATCGTACACGCCGCGTCCGGCCACACCCAGTAACGTTGCAGTGCCTCCGAAGGGCACCTCGCGATGCGCCGGGGACTTCATCTCCACGTAGCCGCTCTCCAGAGCCTTGCAGGCAGTGGCGGCAGTGGCGGCTGCGGTGGCGGCGCCCGGAGATAACGGGTCCCGGATGGTGGCGTAGAGGTTGTCGCTGCTCAGGGAGCACGAGCTACTGCCACACACTGAGCTCTGCAGGTGATCTGTGCATGCACACAGATATGTCAGATATGTACGTACATGCGTATGCACATTCATCCTCAAGCCGAAATTATATATTTCATTCTTTGTATGCAGTACCTATGCAGAATTTATGCCCT
>OMKY01017090.1:1271-12025 GCA_900302395.1 Bregmaceros cantori
ACAAGTGGACGAGCGGAGTCGAACTCGCGACACTGCGGACGCTGCGATAGACACAGCGCCACTAACATGAATGGGGTCGCGTTAGGTGCGGTGTCCATAACCATTCGGCCAACGCGGACCCCGTACTTTTTAATTTTGGAGTACATTTATCGCATTATATCCCTCTGTCTCTTTTGGGGGTTTCTCTCTTGCTCTCTCTCCCTTGGTCTCTTTCTCTCTCTGTCTCTCTCTGTCTCTCTCTCTCTTTTGGTCTCTCTCTCTCTCGGGCACTCTCTCTCCCTCTTGGGCTCGCTCTCTCTCTCTTGGTGTCTCTCTCTTCCCACTCGGTCTCTGTCTCTCTCTCGGGCTCTCTCTCTCTCTCGGGCGATCATTTTTTTTCCATTCATTTTTTGAATTAATTTTTTAAACTGAAAGTTACTGAGTACTTAAGTAACTTTTTTGTGGAATACTTTTTTACTTTTACTTGAGTAACTATTTGGATGACTACTTTTTACTTCTACTTGAGTAATATTTTGCTGAGGTAACAATACTTTTACTTGAGTAATTTTATGGCTATTCTGCCCATATCTGGTAATAACCAGTGTTGGGTTGAAACGGATTACATGTATTCTGGTAACAAATCTAGAAGTAATTAAATGTATATATCCCTTACTTTACTTTCAAAACATGGTATAGTTACAGATTACAATTCTTCTAGATTCGTTCTACACACACAATTAAATTACCTTACACAAAGAAGAAGCTGTACTCACTTGCAGCTTCCTTGTAAAATCATATTTGGCGAAAATTGCAGTAGAACTGTGTTTTACACAAGACCGTTCCCATTCCCAGATGACACCTCGGCCAAATTTATAGTGCGCCCACCATTTAGCTGTGAAAATCCTTTCATCTTCCCAAGTGTGATGGGCCAATTAAAAATAATTGGATTGGTGATAATAATTGGCTGAATTAATTTTATTACAGAGTTACCCTTAACAGTTACTTCACTTTTAAGATTTGGCAACAGAATTAAATTACTGATTACAATTCTTGGCAAGTAACTTGTAACTTCAAGGCAAGTATAATGGTCAAGTTTATTACTGTGATGTGTGGCCTGCAGTAAGATTCTTAATATTCAAATCCAAATCTATATCACAATACCACAGATGCTCAATTAAAAGGGACATTTTAATTTTGCATATCCGTACTATCATCCAATTATAAGTCAAAGCAAGTAACTTAACCTTGGCCAAGTCTGGCCGAAGTGCCGCAACTTTGTTTTTACTCACTTACACATACACATGGATACACACAGCAGGCAGACACTGTACACACACACACACACACACACACACACACATCTTCCGTTTGTGTGTTCTGTCCAAGGGGAGTTCAATAAATCTGATACCCGCATCGTACAGAGCGAGGAGGCACTTTTAATTTTCATAATGGACTGCATCCATAGCAAGCTTTTTATTTATTAATCCAGTGCATTTTACAGCCCACGGCTTGCATTCACCCATTCATAAGCTAGCATTTTACCAGCAGTCAATCCCAATTATCAACAGTCGACCATGCTACCTGGCAAAAGGAATAGCTTCAGAAAACATGGATGGTCGATCGAGCTGGAGATAGCGTGGGGCGGCTAGGTGCACAACTTCAGGCGACTGAGATATAGCACTTGGGCTATGTTCATATGGAGCTGGATTAAGGTACAAGTGCCAAATGATATGTGTGGATTCCAGCCATATCGGAAGCAGATTGGAAGTGTAGGTAACATAGAGAAATGCTTGTCACGTGACAATACCGTATGGACATTTGTGGTTTAGGCCGATCTTCTTGGCATCACTGTATAATGAAATCCGGTAATCTGATTAAACGCAGTTTGCTACTATCGACCTTGCCCCCACCCATTGTGTCTATGATAAACAGATGGACAGTACTGTTCGTGTGCCGCAAGAAACTTTCCAACAAGTTAGTAGCTGAATGTTACTGTACAAATTAATAGTTAACATATTAGACTAAAGCCCAATTCGCACTGCCATTGAATTACGTGGGGACCTATGGTTATTCCCAATTACCCCCTGACGTCTGTGTTATTTTGTCACGTGTTCTGACAGGATTAGTAAAAGCCTGTCTTTTGCTCAATTTAACAGACATTATGACACATATGCTGTATTTTTGCTTGCCTTCACGTGTACGCACATACACAGACTTCATTCTCACACACACGCATGTGTGCGTGTATTAACAAAGTTAAACAAATTCAGAATTCAAACCATTGTGGTGTTTCGCCGAATCACAGTAGGTAACTCGCAGTGGAATTATTACTTTGCAAATGACTGACATCGCACATTCGCATGTCAAATGAAACTCAGACGTCCTCCGCAATTATTCCAAATTACCAGGAGTTGATAGGTAATAAAAGTCCAGTGTGAATTGGGCTTTAGACATTCAATACTCTGATGCAAAAATCACAATTTTAGATTTCGATTTTCTGTTTAACCATTTCAAAACCTAGAATTCCAACATTCATTATATTTGCACTCACCGCGTCTACGATAAACAAGCGCTGCTGCAGCCCCTGACGGGCTTTGTGGATCTTGGTGGCTCGCACGTTGTTGCGCCAGCGTCGCAGCGCACGCCACTTGGGGAAGAGGGCGAACGTGGGGATGCGCAGCAGCTGGCAGTGCACGCGGTACTCCTGGGTCCAGCGTTCGAGAGTCACAAAGCCGTGCGAGTCTGCGTTCACCGACAGAACACCGCGAGGCGTGACCGTCAGGTAGTCCCGCTCATTACAGATATCTTGGTAGGTCACGATTCTGAGGGTAGAGATGGAAAGTGCCCACATATAGTATGTGCATGTACACGCACATTCTCCATAGGCCTTTAATTAGGAGGAAATTAGACAAAATGATGTACTTGCTGCACCACTGAAGTGTGAGTTCTGTGCAGTGTGAATAATGAACTACAAAACTTAACATTCAAACCATGTTAATTTAAAATCCATAGCATGATTGCATTATGTTTATCCGTAGTGTAATTGATGGCTGAGGGGAGTGAGACTTTGAGCACCAGGTTGAAAGAAATAAAACTGGACAACAGCCCTACATACTTGAGGTTGAAGGCATCGTATTCTATGCTGGCTTTGGGGACTGCTGAGCGCATGTAGATGAGTCCCAGATGGGGGTTGCTCTCGACCACCATGGCCACATCTGGGGGAGAGCGAATGTTGGCCTGTGCCACCTAGATGGTGACGACAGCAAATGAAAAGATAACTCATCATTTGTTTAGCAATGTTGAAAATCCTGGAAAGATGAACACTGAACCCCCTGGTGTCTTAAGCCGACAGTCCAGGGGTGTGTGTAGATGACATCATAATGCAGTACAAATTGCCAAATATGGGCATGCAAGTGATGGTCATAGGCTGTCACAGTGTCCACGTGTGTATGAAATTTCCCCAAGAAATGCGAACTGTTACACCAGTATGAATGTTGTGAGGGGTTCATACTTATAAAACGTGTCAGTTTTTATTTTATCATTGTTAACTAACTAAGCATTTTGCACGCAGTGAAGTTGCGCTAGCTTCGAAAGTGACAGAGGTGAAATTCCATGGACTTAAACTCACTTTACATTAGATATATCTTCCCATATAATATATGGAGGCTACGCTAGCATGCTAGAGCCGCTATGAAGGAAAATAGTGAGTCTGACTAATGTATATGACTGCCCCCAGGCGATTGCAACGGACTGCACAATTACAGCCTCAGTGTACATGTCAATCGCTCCACCCAAGCTACAACAAATCCTCCACGCATTGCACGCGATTAGAACAATCAGTGGGTCTGATCAAATCATGGTCGAAAAATGTGTCAAAAAAAGTGTCAATCAAAGTGTGTTATCCAGTCACAGCGCAGTAGGTGGGACAAGCGGTGTGTAGTCATGACTACAAAACTCCGCCCACGTCTCGCGTCGCCCATACAAAACTTCGCCCACGTCTCACATCGCCCATACCAAACTCCGCCAACATCTCGATTTGGATAATTCGGTTGGTCAGCCCGTATACAGGTGACGTCTGCCAATGTACCGTCTAACGGCGTGCGATGTGTGTACGATTCGTTGGTTCTGGCTCGTCAGGCTGGTTGGACTGCGCTATGTACCTCTTCCACACAGCTGAAGTAGGGTGGCTTGGCTGGTCCTGTGGCCAGGGGCATCGTCGTGGCGGGCACAGGCTGGGTGACGATGGGCGGGGGCTTGCCTGCGGGCGTAGAGGAGCGAGGACTCTTAGTGACCGGAGGTAAAGGCTCTCTCTTGCTTCTCTTGGCGGAGGGCGGGCAGGGGATTCCAGGAGGAGACGCGATGCTGCTGCCCGGGGGCTTTGGGGTCTGAACACAGATGGTGGAACAAAACAAATGAGGAACTAGAAGTATGCAGTCGTAGCCATCTGCTAAAAGGATATTCCTAAAACATGATATAGGCATCAAGAAAACCCATAAATATTGTAGAGCCATGCTTTTTTTTTTTTTAAGTAATTTTTTCCAGCGTCAGCGCCGTTTTTCCATCTTTGTTGGATAGGATTAGTCAGAACCTGGGTTGAAGAGATCGGGGGTAGACATTGCAGACAAGTCGACGAGCATAGTCGAACTCGCGACACTGCAGACGCTGCGGTAGATGCAGCGCCACTAACATGAATGGGGTCGCGTTAGGTGTGGTGTCCATAACCACTCGGCCAACGCGGACCCAGAGCCCTGCTTTCTGTAGGAACCGTGATGTTTCCCGGACTGCTGGCAAACAAGATCCTGTGCTTCTGTACTCTGTGTAGGGAAATGTCCGGCACATGCAAAACCATTACATCCCCTGTGCTTTGTGCATCAGGGATATAATTATATCAACAACGTAATGCATGGAACGAAACCTGAGGAGGACGATGGCCCACATTCTGATGAATGTGAGGATTGTGAAATATAGTGTGACCAATAGGCTGGATTACCCTAGTGTGGGCCACTGCCTCGGGGCACCTAAACTAATGAATGGTACAAGCAAACTATGGTAATGTGTCTCACATTAAGTTCAATTGTTCAACACTGCATTTCACTGTCCATCTTTTGCAACTGACTATCCCACATTAGGAAGTTGGAAAAAAGGATCCAGATTAGGGCAAACCCTACATGCGCCATGCGGTAGTATTACCGGTTCAAGGTACACCAAAAACTACTATTAATACTACTGCTACTAGTACTAGTACTACTTCTGACCCGTGCTTTTGGGAGCTCAGGCAGTGTGCTGGTGTAGCCTCTCTTGGTCTGCTGGTGTAGTCTGTTTTGGCCTCTGGATGGCAACGTGCGGTTCCACCCAGGCAGGAGCATCCTGTCACGGGCCGGGGTAGCTGCTGCGTCAGGCCTCTGGCGAAGCAACGACTGGAGGAGAATCTAAGAGGACATTGACAAGATTCATCCAACATGTTTTTTCATGTTAGCTCTAGTTCACCCTTTCAGTGAGAACCGTCTTATTTGCAAAGTGCACTAGCATTTTCAGCTTCCCGTGATTCTAAAATGCTCATAGTTGGCGGCCATTTTTTTCCACATTTTAATCCTAATAATCATTGAGACAAGATAATAGAATTGAATTGGAACCAGGCAAAAAAAAGTCCCCTTAAAGACAGAAAAGTCAGTCATTTAGTGAGTGGAGGTGCACTGTGCTTAAATAACCGACCTGTGATTCTCTGGGTGCTTTGATTGGGGGGAGCTTCGATACTTCATCTGTCCACTCCATCTCTGAGAAAAAGAAAAAAAGGGAATTTCAACATTCAAAACAGCAGTGACGGGTGCTAACTCACCCAATGCTTTGTTGAACATTATGTGACTACAAAAGAATGCTGGTTTATTAACATTACAACACGTGGGCAGTAGGCAGTAGCCATTATTCATTTAGATTCTTCCTGCGGGCATTGGCTGTGTCCGAAATCGCTCCCTATCCCTTACTCCCTATGCCCCATATAGTGCACTCACTTATTGTGCACTCAACAGCAACGGCCGAGATTTCGGACACTAGTTGGCGCCGTCAAAATGATTATAAAATATAATTATATTTTATAATTATATTTTATAATATATAATTATTTTTTATAAGTTTAGGTCAATTTTAAAATGTCTCGCAATGCATTATGGGTTATATTGCTCCGTCTAGGGTACATCCAATGCTCACTACTTTCAGTGCACTATCTAGGGTACATGGAGAATTCGGACACCCCTACAAAATGGCGTGCACCCCATATAGTGCACTATATGGGGGTTAGGGAGCGATTTCGGACACAGCCATTGTTTTTGATCACTAAACACCTGTTTCCCTTCTTTGCACTAACCCATCGTCATTGCAGCCCTGATGCATTGAGACTCAATCAACAATACTGTAGAATTTAAATAGATTATTTGAACATTTAATTTAAAAACATAAAAATGTTGAGTATACATTATGTATATTCTTCCTGTGATTCATGTACCTTTTATTTAATTGTTATGCATATTACCCTTGTAGGCCACTTCCTAATGTTCCAGTGGCTCTGGCTCTTCCATAAAGGAATGAATGTCAGTGAAACTATGGTAAAAGCATAACTATAGTTATGTGACTAACATTAAGTCCAACTGTTCAACACTTCATTTCACTGTTCCACCAGCAACTGACTGTCCCACATTAGGAAGCTGCCATAAAGGGCCCACATTAGGGCAATACAATCTATGTATAATTAAATGTATGTCTCGATAACATATATGCTTATATGCTATAGATGTGTGCTAGTCTGTTTTGGTTTTTGAACCAACAAAAATAAATGTACTTCTGTGGATTAAAAGTATGTTTCTCTCTATAGCAATGCGTTCCTGTATCAATCTATCTATGTATCCATCCATACCTCATTCCATCCATCACCAAAATGCAGTAACGACGTTTTAAATAAGTATTCCGAGATTATACTCAGGAAATATAAATGTCATAATAACCAAAAGTTGTGTAAACTCAGACAGACAGACAGACAGGACAGACAGCAACTAGGTAATGCAAACCAAAGCATTAAACACAACTTGCGGAGAATTCCGACATTTCCGAGTATAGGCCTATTATGCAAACCGGACCCCCTTTAAAACCCTCAGGCGAAAGGGCTGTCCTGTCCGGTCGGGGTACCTCCAGCCGTTTGGCTGCCGTCCTCGTCGGGGTCAGCGCAGAGCGACGAGTCGGTCCGACTGCCCGCTCCGTTGCTCGACATGGTTCTGGTGGTGGCGCTGTGGAGAAAACACGAAGGGAACAAAAGAATGAAGGACTTATTTGAATGGAACTTTACCTGCAAGTTACTCTGCTGTGGAGGTCCGGCGCTTCTCACTCAGCGCGGGCCGTTTGACCGTTTCCAGGCGACCCCGCGCAACCCGGTCACGTGACCGCCAACACTCTCACCTGGCGACACGTGCGCTTATGTATGGCGCGAGATGAGATTAACGGTCTTTTAATACTTTTCACGTATTACCAGATATGGGCAGAGTAGCCATAAAAATTACTCAAGTAAAAGTATTGTAACCTCAGCAAAATATTACTCAAGTAGGAGTAAAAAGTAGTCATCCAAATAGTTACTCAAGTAAAAGTAAAAAAGTATTCCACAAAAAAGTTACTTAAGTAGCGAAAGTACTGAGTAACTTTCAGTTTAAAAAATGAATTCAAATAATGAATCGAGAGACACCAAGAGAGAGAGAGAGAGAGCGAGAGAGAAAGCGCCCGAGAGAGATATGACATCAACACATGTGCCAACAGTTCCCAACGGGTGTCGCTAAAGGCAGAGTTAATGTACCGAGTACTTTTTACTGACATCTCTGTAAAAAGTACTTTTTTCACCTCAAATTTACTTGAGTAAAAGTAGAAAGTAACTCGTGGAAAAATGTACTCCAAAAGTAAAAAAGTACACAAAAAAATTTTAACTGAGTAAATGTAATGCGTTACTGTCTATCTCTTTTGAGTACCTAAGTATTTGCACCTTGTTACTTACCATCTCTGGTGACAAGATTGTTGTGTTGGAGACTTCAGCTCTTGGTAAAAATCAGAATCAGCTTCATATACTCTGTGTATTCATATACAAGCAAGTTTTATGTTGATTGATGGTTTACCGGTTGCAAATTGCACCTGGCGTGCCTGATTGGGACAGGTGCACTTTTAAGGAAGGACAGTGTAGCGTAGAGTGCGGGTGGAAGCAGATATGGGCAGAGTATCCATAAAAATGTACTTAAGTAAAAGTATTGTTACCTCAGCAAAATATTACTTAAGTAAAAGTAAAAAGTAGTCATGCAAATGGTTAAAAAGTACTCCACAGAAAGTTACTTAAGTAGTGAAAGTACTGAGTAACTTTCGGTAAAAAATGAATAAATGAGGACAAATTATCTATTCAAAATGTAATTGAATTTGGAATATTGACTATAGATAGATGATACGGGGAGATAGACACCAAGAGAGAGCCCGAGAGAGCGCCCGAGAGGGAGGAGGGAGAGAGAGAGCCCGAGAGGGGCCAAGAGAGGGAGAGAGAGCGCCCGAGAGAGAGCGAGAGAGAGATGGCGCCATACATATGTGCCAACAGTTCCCAACGGGTGTCGCTAAAGGCCAAGTTAATGTAACGAGTGGCGAATTGCTGACATCTCAGTAAAAAGTAGTCTTTTCACCTCAAATTTACTCGAGTAAAAGTAGAAAGTAACTTGCAATAAATGTACTCCAAAAGTTAAAACAATACACACACAAAAATGTAACAGCGTAAATGTAATGTGTTACTGCCCATCTCTGGTAGCATATATAGATTGTTGTATTGTTGGTATACAATAAATTATATACATCTACAACACAATTACAATAAATACATTTAAATTGAATAATAACTCATGGAATATGAAAATCGCCAGTTGGATTTACCTCCGTGTGGTAACGTTGGGTCACCATGTATGTATCCACTCAGCTAACATCAGGAAAGTACATATTTCAGAAGGTGCAGGTTTCCTTTAAGGCAGAGCGCTGTAGCACCTGCTACAAGGTAGGGGGCTGAAAAGTATAAGACCCTCTGGACCTTCAGACCTGCACTAAGGTTAGGAGGACCACTAAATATTGTTACATATTTTTATCCATCCCCTTTCCCTTGCGAAAAGTCAATGTTTTTTTTTTCTCCGTTAAAGGAGTTTGACAACCTTTTAATCTGACCTTATTACTTACATGTGTATCTATTATCTATAGGCATCTGTTCATCTAGCCAATATTGAGGTTGATTGAAAATCTCAATCTCCTCCAGTCCTCCGTTAAAGAAGTTCTGTTAATCAAAACGAATTAAGATCAACAACAAATAATCAAAACCAGTAGTTGTTTCTTTAACAAGGCCAAGATTGAGATTGATTGAAAGTCTCAATCTCCTCTTTCTTCTCTCTCTTCTTTCCAGTACCGTAACCAATCCCAAATTACTGTCCTTAACTGTGCAATCAAGGTTAAAAGGTAGTTAGGTAAATAGCTGCTATATTTATGAAATCAAAATCTAAAAACAAAATCACTTTTGTGAAGCGCCTTGAGGCAGCTTCGGCTACGATTTTGGCGCTATATAAAAATCTGTTGAGTTGAGAGTCTAAACGCAATGTCATAGAACCATTGCGGTCTGATGCAAACTGCTCAACATTTGACCGTACCATTTGACCATGCTTAAGCATGCACCAAATAGCCATGGATAAAACCTATAAAACATATGTTGGGTCTTTTTTTCTTCTTCAGAACCACCTCAGCTGTCACCGTAGCCTGGCAAGTCAGAACCAACGAATTGCCAAAGCATCGCACAAGATTAATTGGTCCGATGGGTCTGGACCAACCAGGCAGACAAATTACAAGACGTGGGCCTCCATGTCACTTGTCACGCCTAATGCCCTTTGATTTGATAACTTGATTGACACTTTTTTCGAGCCTGTTTAATTCCAATCAAATGATTGTTCTAGTTGCGTGCGACATGTGGACAATTCATCTGTTTTGACTCGCCAGGCTACTATCACTCTAGACTGTTAATTATTTTTTTTTAGACTATTGCACATTTTTTGGGATTGCATTGAATGCGGGGGTCCCAGGCCCTTGCAAATTTTATGAAACTGGAACCCTATCTAGTTGGGATATTTTTGATATGCAAGACCAAGTAGTTCATCTTACATTTATGTGGGGATAATAAAAAATATCCTATATACAAACATAAATATACCTGTCCTGAAGGCTTAAGTGTTATGGTCTTAGCAGGCAGGGCACTGTGGCGCCTGTTGAGAGAGAAGGAGGGTGAAAAGGTGATACACGGGGTGGCTGAGGTCAGCAGCAAGGCTGAGGGAGAAGCTGAGGTTCGTGTTATTAGCGGTCCACAAATCAACAACTGCTACTGATGTTTCATCCAATCTGTCATCTCTTTTAGCCTAGTCGGCTGTTTTGGCAACCTGTCAAAGAATAGAACATCTCTCAACCAAATCGTAACGCATTACATTTACTCCGTTACTATTTTTTTGTGTTTTCTTTTTTTTTTTTTTTTTACTTTTGGAGTACATTTGTCACAAGTTACTTTCTACTTCTAATTGAGTACATTTAAGGTGAAAATAACTACTTTTTACTAATATGTCTCCGCAATTCGTTACTCGTTACATTAACTTGGTCTTTAGTGACACCCGTTGGGAACTGGGCACATTTGTTGACGTCATACCGCTCTCTCCCTCTCAGGCGGTCTCTCTCGCTCTCTGTTGCGGTCTCTC